>JAWPHD010017097.1:0-46422 GCA_037043455.1 Cyrtodaria siliqua | reverse complement strand
TTACACATAGCTTCTTACACATATATGTTGCCCCCTCCCAACCCTACCCAACCCTACCGCCCCCCCCCCCCCCCCCCCCCACACTTGAAACTCTATTTTTTTTATATTTTTTTTTTTACCTATTTCTGTGTTGTTTTAGTCAGTTCTGCTCAGCTTCTTACACATATATTTTAATTGCCCCTCCCCACCCCCACCCTGCCACTCCCCCACTCAAAACTCATTTTATTTTATTTTTTACATATTGCCCTACCCTACCCCCCCCCGCCTCTCTCCCCCCCCCCCCCCCCCCCCCCCCCCCCCCCCCCCCCCACCCCACCACCCCACTTGAAACTCGATTTTTAAAAAAAATAAAATTCTTCATATTTCTGTGTTGTTTTGGTCAATTCTTGTTTATAGAATGTAGCATAAAGGTATCCCTGGAAGCTGAAATAAAACCATACTGCATACATGCATGTAAAGAAAGACACGGTTACTGTCAATGATTAAGGCATACATGCATGTAAGGAAATGGTTACTGTCAATGATTAAGGCATATACAGTAGAAATTTATATTAAAAGATGGATCAGATTGCAGGTTTTTTATGAAGGAAAAATTATGAAAAAAAATGAAAGTATTATGTACTTTGGCTGAAACAAGCACCCCGAACAACATGTATATATTTTGATAGGTATAAACACATTTATCTTTAAATTCAAAATATGCTAAGTTCAATTCAAAGAGCCTTATTTACACTTCTTACAAAGTTTTATATACACCTGTTTTTCAGAGGAAAATTCAAGCATTCCACGAAGTCAAAGTGATGTTGGCATATTTGCCAGATTGAAGAATATCTGTATGTCGCGATCATCAACTCATGAGCAGCTTAACAAGAGAGAGACAACATCTACGAACAAGATCACATCGTCGGAGGTCGTCGACAAGAACTTCTCGAGATCCATCACTGATCTACACAAAGAGGCAGATTGTTTGGACGAGTTTCATTTCAGGACACAAACTCGTCAAAATCTTGCGGCGATCTGAGGTACTCATTCAAAGACGAATCTGATATTGACATTTCCACTTTGTTGGATAGTAGATTTGGGAAGATATTCGGTCGTAACGACAAAGACGGTGGAACTCCTGGCGACAGTCGGGGCGGAGGAGGCTCATCGGCAAATGGCGTTACAATCGGAGGAAAATGTGGCGTGGATTCAGAGGGTAATCAAGCTTCAGAAAACTCTGAAGGAGACAGCATTGTTAGAGACAATAAAAAGGTGGCAAATCAAACGTGATATAATATGAGATCAAAATGTTTTGTCTTGCTTGTTTGTATAAGTTTTTATGATGCTCCTTTAAGAGAAAAAAATAATAAAGTGTTTGTACCATCTGATGAAAGTTTTGCATCTCAGATGTGTGGTTCTCACTCTTCAAGATGATGGTCACAGTTCAGGTTATGTATTTGGTAATTCCTCAGCAGCTTGTTACACTGAATCCCTATCTGATATGGGTGTATGAACCATCACAAGATTGTGTGAAGCGTCTCGTATTAATACAGTCTCACTTCAAGGTCAAGCTTGTATAATTAATGACCCAACACTAAGTATGAACTAAATACACTCTCTTTAAGGGCTATTGGTCCGCCGTCTTTAAAAAAATAAGAAATGTGTCCATGGGACACGGATGCCCCCACTGCAACCCATCTGCCTAACTGTGACCTTGACCTGAGGCACTGATATGATTTTTGCACAAGACACACCTCATTGTAATGAACATTTGTAACGGTCTATTAAATCATTTTAGAATTATTGTATTATTAGAACTTTATGTTTTTTGGATTTCAAGAACCTCATTACTCAATGTCAAAGTAAAACCTCAGTGTGTTCGGAGAATGTAATGAGTTTTAAATTTACTGGTTTCATTGGTCTAGTTTTTATCACTGAACCAATCAGAATGCTTCATTCATATTTTCATTTGGTTGTTTCTATCATGACATAACTTTCTGATATTATGACATCACATCCTGGTATTATGACATCACATCTTGAAACAAAGAATCACAAAATTCTAAAAATAAAATAATTCTAAAAAGATTTAATAGACTGTTTTGTGTGAAGTTTGATGCAATTTCCTTCAGTAGCATTTGACTAATGGCCGAAAAAATTACCTTTGACCTCAAACTGTGTCCTTGACCTTTGAGGCACTGACATGATTCTTGTACCCGATCCACCTTCTCATTGTGATGAACATTTGTGTGAAATTTGACGCAGCTCACTTCAGTAGTGTTCAGACATAAATTTTGTTCACGATATTTTTACCTTTGACCTGCAAGTGTGACCTTGACCTTTGAGATACGATCATGATTCTTGCATCTTGAAAACACATCTTGAAACGGACGGACAGTGCAATTACTATATGTCTCCCTGTGGGGGCATAAAAAAAGGTTCAAAATGGATGGGATATGATCAAGTGAAATTTTCAACCATATAGTACATGACAGTAATTCAACACTATTAATGTGAACATAATATCAGAAACGATACTTATGTGGTAGAAATTGTGTCCTTTTATATTCCTTCTGATATCTTCACATCAATAGTGTTGAATTACTGTCATGATTGTACTATACGGTTGACAATTCTCATGCATTTTGGATATTTTTTTTAAAGATGGCATACCAGTAGTCCTTAAGAATGGTGTTAATAACAAAATATTGTTGGGAGCAGCTGCCAGTTCTACGGCTATTATTGTACTGAACACGATGATCTCTCTCTCTCCCACTCCGTCTGCTTCCTGCTCATGTATACACTTGGTGCTGATATCACTGTACTTGTATCTTCTGATAAAATGATAAAATATGAACTCACACAATATGCAGGTGTAATAAATAAACGTCCCTTTAATCTTGTCAAGGAATACAAAACTTAACTCAATATTATGGAAATAGCTGCAAACATCGAAACTTATTTACTCAGCCATTGTATACCAGTAGGGCATCTGCAGGCCCAGTTGGGCTCTTGTTTTCAGCTTTTATGAATAACTTTTTATCACTCAAATTCAATTTGATTGTGCAAGAATCCAAATCAGCTTTAATATACAATACTTGAATGAAATTTGCTTTGTTAGTGTATGAATATACCATTAAAGGGTAAATTTAAGTATGAATATACCATTAAAAGGTGAATAGGAGTGTATGAATATACCATTAAAAGGTGAAAAGGAGTGTATGAATATACCATTAAAAAGTGAATATGAATGTATGAATATACCATTAAAAAGTGAATAGGAGTGTATGAATATAACATTTTAATAGGAGTGTATGAATATACCATTAAAAAGTGAATAGGAGTGTATGAATATACCATTAAATAGAGAATATGAAAGTATGAATGGGTGCAGGATGTTTCGTACCCAGTTTGGGGTAAGGAAACGTCCAGTGTAGACATTTCATACCCTGCCGTTGGACGTTTTGTACCCTGCCGTTGAATATACCATTAAATGGTGATTATGAATGTTGAACACCATTAAATGGTGAATCTAAAAGTTAAATGCCATTAAATGGTAGATATGAAAGTTAACCACCATTAAATTATGAATATGAATGTTGAACACCATTAAATGTTGAATATGAATGGTGTTATATGTCCCACTTTAACTGGAGTTGGTGCTGGCTGCAGGTTTAGAATACTTTCCCTTGACCCAGATGTCCTGGATTTGATTCCCAGTGGTCATGTCCAGAGGTTTTCAAACTCACGCCTCAATACTATTTTTAGGTGGAAATTAAAGCCAGATGTGCAAGAAGAGCCGTACCATGTGCATGTAGAAGATCTCCTTGCAAAGTCCAAAGAAGAGTACCTGTAGGCGAGTTATTGCGGTTCCCCAGGAATCACACCCCTAAACCTTCCTCGCGAAATGAGCCCCTATGATTATCAACCTCAATAAAAACATTTAAAAGGGTCTAAGAAGCTTGTAAAAAGCTTTGGTATTGTCTCAAACCTGTTTAACAATGGTTTTTGTCTGGGAATATGGTGACAGCGATGTGGAATAGGTATGGTGTAATCAGAAATATGTACAATTGTGATAGCCAAAGCCCTACAGCTTTTAACAGCTGGCCTTCTGAGATTTCCGTTATTAAATAAATATTCACCTTTATCTTGTGCTTAGGCTGTATTCAGCATGAAGTAAATATTGATGTTGTGAAGGGATCAGTATGGCAGTAATGTGAGATAAAAAGCTTTTAATATAGAGTAGGTGCATGCGAAAGTAGAAAAATCCTGATTTTGGGGAAATTCCCATAAAAAACAGTGGACAAATACTTGTATAAGAATGCCAATATAAAAATGTGTAAATATGTAAAAAAAATAATAAAAAAATACATGTTTAGATGCTCTACACGTCAAATTAACATGGATTCTTTTGGTTTTGCAAAAGTAAATAATGCAAAATCTAGTCCGAAAACAAAATCTGTGTTTAGCCCAATTCACACTATTTCTGAGACAATCTCCCTACTGGGCCTTTCTAAAGTTATATTTTTAGCATGCATTTATAGGTTATTAGATTTGTATTGTGGGATATACGCGGGAGTTCTTCCCTGTTATACTGACAACATTTATATGTGGAAGAACAAGTGCATATATCCCAATACAAATCTAATAAGCTTTTTATTGCATATGCATTTTGGTACATTATTTTGTATAGTACATTTAGCATTAGCAAGCTATTTGTATTTAATATGTTGTTTTGTGTTATCTAATAGTAAGCAACTAGTATTCCAAGCCCTCCCCATTATTTATTTCTGTGCTATCTTTAGGATTCCCATTGGTCAATGTTTTATCATATGACAAGAATAAATAATATAAACCAATTCTGTAAATTGCACTTCTTTCTACATGTTTGATAATGTTGTATTTGTGATTGTTTTCTATTTTCTTAATGAAATTGTTTTTAATATATTTAACATATTTGCTGTTATACAGAGGTGTAAAAGTACCAGTAGACCCCAACTGTCGTTCACTGCAGAAGGTAAAGTTGGAGCAGGAGACTGAGTACATGTACCATGGTTGTGAATTAAATGGGGATGGAGATCATGCTATGATACACATTTCCAGCAATCATCTTCATCTCCGTTATCGTCAGTAAATTCCCAAATAACCTAAGTTGTAAATCACCATTCAATGACTTGTATGATTGTCAGTTATATAGAGGTGTGTCCTAACGAAATAAAAGGCTAAACAATCAAGAGGTGTTGTCATTTACTTTGAAAACTGATATAAGTGGGAGTTGATGAATTTGGATGGGTTCATCTTAAATTTCCAATATGTATGGATTTTGCTTTCCCCTGTTTGTGTTGATTTGCTGTAAAACCCCAGTTCAACTCAAAATGAAATTTTCCAGAAATGTTGGGTAAAACAAGTAATGTCTATTAGTAGAGTTGTTTCCCTTGTATAATAAAGGTTATGTCTATTAAATGAGGAGACACTCGTTAGATTTCTTTTTACAAGAACCAAGTGCCGCAAACGGCATATACTACACCTGTCTTAAGTTGAGGTATTGTGGATAAGTAAACGATTTTACGACATGCATAGCAGTCGATGGACTAGTCACGAGTCCGTCAATTACAACGTGATAATGCAGAGCTGACTGGACAATAGCAAAATCTCAACAAAAAAATTCCAACTGGAATGCTGAAACAATAATGAATTTTCTTATTTCATGTTCTTACCACCTACCAACTTCCATCTCGAAAAAACAACAGCTAGACAATAATTTGTTATGGACAATTCCCAATACCATACTGGTAATACATAGGCATATAATAAAAAGGAAACCTAAAATAGAGAACTCCAACTGTTATGATATTTCTCTTTTTATGTACATTGTGTATGAACATGGAAAGAAATATTGTTCAAGCAATGAACAACAAGTAGCAGGATAACCACCGTTTGACATCTGCCCTCAGTAACCTTGCCAGATTTTACCGCCAGAACTATATTCCTTTGCTTTTTTCTCAATACAATACGACAGTATGCACTTCTGGTCTTCATCAATTCTGGAGTAAGAGGTCAACCATTGTTTTACAGCCTAAAGCCGGGCATCCATGTGTATGAGATCCGTGGTCCATGTCCGTATCCGTGTCAGTGTAAAATTTGTTATGTAGAAGCATCCATTGATGAGTTCCTTGTCTGTGTCCGCAATGAATCGCACAATGTGCGATTTTTGACGGAGGCGGACAGTACGTAAGCGGATACGGACACAGACCACAGATCACGTACAAATGGATGCACGGCTTAACAGGGTTATATTAATTGTATTGAAAATTGAATATTGTTACAGTATATCATTAGTTAAATTTTCTTAAATTGTGTTTAGTGGTGACTCATCAGTGAAGCAGTTAAACACACAAATTGTGACTTAAAGGCAGAATTGGCTTATTAACTGAAACAGTTGACGAGGCACCTGGAAGCGTTATAACTTTGAGAATTACGCTAACAAATAAACTGAATAAAATTAAACTGTTCACATTATGCCGAATAAATTTTTGTGTACTAATTACCGCTGTATCTTCTACACGCTGCGCCGACATATGAAGTGTGCAGGTCCAGATGGTTTATTTATAGCACAGGTAATGTGAATGTAAACAAGAGTTAACAAGAGGTCAATGACCCTGAAGCTTTTATAGCTTGATCAGCCATGGGAACCTGTGAAGTTTTATGGAAATAAGACCAACACTTTCAGAGAAGTAGTCGCCACTAGTTTTTCTTATTATCACTCTATGTAAACAAGGATGGTCACTGGCAGCCATGTTTGTCATGCCAGTCATTTTAGTAAAGGTTCCAAATCGATACCGCCTATGGTTTTTGAGAAGCAGTTGCCACAAACTTGTATTTAAGCTTTGGCAGCCATCTTGAATTCCTGTAAAGTTTTGTAAGTTATTTTGGTAAAGGTACAAAACCGATACCACTTATTAGTAGTCGCCACACAATTGTATTTAATGAATATATTTTTAGACATGGTGGCCATCTTAAATTTTAGGCCAACCTGATTTTTACTTAGGACCAACTAGACATTAGGAGCAATATTCCTATATTCCTAAATATAATGATTTATTATGCAAAATTACCTTTGACCTCATTCAATTTAGAATATATATTTTTCCAGCTTATAAAAATGTCCTAATGCTACCACAAATTTTAATTATAAAGCTATATCAATTAAATCCCTTACAACATCAACCTTAGTATATCCTATTTTCTGCTCCGAATCACACTTTTGTAACATAAATGGAATGATCCCTATTCAGAAATATAGCAGGTGTGTGACCAGGTCAAAGGTCATGTTATGCAATTTCTCCTGAGAATTGGGTTACTATCGCACCAGGACAAGTATATTTGCTCTTGTCTCAGGTTATGGTTGGAAAATAAGAATTAAAATAAAATCTTAAAATCATACAATTTGTTTTCAGTCTTTTCCTTAATGCTTACCCCTCTATGAATGTATAATGGACTGTCCTTTCTTTGAATTTGGACCAGTCCATTTATAGTACAAAGGGGTGTTTCGATCAAATGACTGATGAGCACCCAGACAGGGTCAACGCTGATCCGCCTGCAAGATGGTGTCATTTTGGTAAAGGTTCCAAATCAATATCACTTGCGTTTTTTGAGAAGTAGTAGCCACAAAACCGCATTTTTAAAATCTATTTTTAGCCATTGTGGCCATCTTGAATTTCCGACCTACCTGCATTTTTGCTAGGATCATCTAAGACACCAAGAGCAACAATCCTGTGAAATTTCATGAAAATCCGTCACGTAGTTTCAGAGGAGTAGTCGCCACAAGTTTTTCCTATCAAGTTTTTCCTATATAACTATATGCAAAGAAAGAAAGATGGCCACTGTTGGCCACTGTTGGCCATGTTTGACATTGAATCAAATTGAATCTTGGTAAGGACCAAGTACATGTCGCACCAGTCAAAATGAAGGTTCCAGTTCAATATCACTTACGGAGAAGTAGTCGCCAGTCGCATTTTTAAAATCTATTTTTAGCTGTGGTGGCCATCTTGAATTTCCTACCGACCTGAATTTTTTTTGATAGGATCAACTAGACATTAAGAGCAACATTCCCATTAAGTTTCATGAAATTCCATCAAATAGTTTCAGGCCACAAGTTTTTCCTATATAACTCTTATGTAAACAAAAAGATGGCCACTGGCGGCCATGTCCAATCAAAATGAACTTTGGTTAGGACCAACTACATGTTGTGCCAGTCATTTTGGTGAAAGTTCCAAATCAGTATCACTTACGCTTTCTGAGAAGTAGAGGGCTGGCGTGGCGCAGTCGGTAGCGCGGCGGATTTGTAACCGGAGGCCCCGGGTTCAGTCCTCCGTGGTGCCACTGAGTTCCGTCGGTGTGTTCTTGGGCAAGACACTTTTCCTTAGCCTCGTCCGTCGGATGGGGACGTCAACCGGGCGGTCTCGTGTATCGGTCTATCCTCCGAGCACGTTAAAGAACCATAGGAATCTATTTGATAATAAGAGTAGGGCAGGTTCCCGGATTCCTATGTATCCTTCCCCTCTCTCTGGGGCGGCTCTAAATAACCTATACTGTGTTGATGAGCCGTTAAACAACATTCAATTCAATTCTGAGAAGTAGTCACCACAAAATCGCATTAAATCTATTTTTTGCCTTAGCAGCCATCTTGAATTTCTGGCAGACCTGAATGTTTGCTAGGATCAACTAGACATCAAGAGAAACATTTCTGTGAAGTTTCATGAAAATCTGTCCTGTAGTTTCAGAGAAGTAGTCGGCACAAAAAAAAGTTTACAGATGGACGACACACCGAGGCATAAGCTCGGCTGATCTCTGATCTTTGATCAGTTGAGCTAAAAAGTCGGCGTGCCTTTTTAACGAAGCGTACATTTCTAATCAGTTGTTTCTATTAACAGCTGTGTACATCAGGGGATTTAATGCAATTTGACGGTAATATTATACCCAAATACCTGACAGAAGTCTCTATCATGTCTCTATCATCTCCGTTAATGGTAACAATAACTTATTCTGACTAAATTCCTGTTTTTGACAGTTTTTAGCTCTTCTGGCCAAAGGGCTTGTGCAATAGCAATTCGTCTGGCGGTGTTGGCGTGGGCGTCTGTTACCAGCACTTTCTCTAAAACCACTGGGCCAATTTTACTCAAATTTCCCAGGATACTCCCGAGTAGGCTTGGACCTTACAGATACTTATTTTTTGATCCGACATGATGGCCACCGTTGCTAAAAATAGCCAAAACCTTAAAAAATCTTCTCCAGATCGGCAAGGTAGATTTTGACAAAAACAAGAGGTCAATGACCTTGAAGCTCTACTGATTGATTTTGATTTCAGGAAGTAGTCGCTACAGACTTGTTTTTTGAACATTTATTTTTAGCCGTGGCGGCCATCTTGAATTTCCGGCCGACCTGAAATTTTGCTAGGATCAATAAGACATCAAGAGCAACATTCCTGTGAAGTTTCATGAAAATCAGTAAAGTTGTTTCAGAGGAGTAGTTGCTACAAGTTTTCATTATATAACTCTATGTAAACAAAGATGGCCGCTGACAGCCATGTTTAACATCGAATCAAAACGATTTTTGACAAGGACCAACATCATGTTATGCTGATCATTTTAGAAAAAGTCCCATATCAATATCACTTATAGTTTTCAAGAAGTAGTCGCTACAATCTTGTTTTTTTAAAATCTATTTTTAGCTCTACTGATCAGAGATCAGCAGAGCTTATGCCGTGGTGCGGCGTCCGTCGTCCGTCCGTCCGTCCGTCTGTCTGTCCGTAAACTTTTATATGTAGCGACTTCACAGCTGAAACTACTGGATGGATATTCATGAAACTTTACAGAAATGTTGCCCATAAAGTCTAGTTGATCCTAGCAAAAATTCATGTTGATGTGAAATCCAAGATGGCCGCCAAAGCTAAAAATAGAGTTTTAAAATACAAGTTTGTAGCGACTTCTTCTTGAAAACTATAAGTGATATTGATATGGGACTTTTTCTAAAATGATCAGCATGACATGATGTTGATCCTAGTCAAAAATCGTTTTGATTCAACGTTAAACATGGCTGCCAGCGGCCATCTTTGTTTACATAGAGTTATATAGTAAAAACTTGTAGCGACTACTTCTCTGAAACAACTTGGCGGATTGTCATGAAACTTTACAGGAATGTTGCTCTTGATGTCTAATTGATCCTAGAAAAATTTCAGGTCGGCCGGAAATTCAAGATGGCCGTCACAGCTAAAAATAGATTTTTAAAAAATAAGTTTGTAGTGACTACTTCTTGAAAACTATAAGTGAAATTGATATGGGACTTTTTCTAAAATGATCAGCATTACATGATGTTGATCCTAGTCAAAAATTGTTTTGATTCAACATTAAACATGGCTGCCAGCGGCCATCTTTGTTTACATAGAGTTATATAGTAAAAACTTGTAGCGACTACTCCTCTGAAACTACTTGGCGGATTGTCATGAAACTTCACAGGAATGTTGCTCTTGATGTCTTATTGATCCTAGAAAAATTTCAGGTCGGCCAGAAATTCAAGATGGCCGTCACAGCTAAAAATAGATTTTTAAAAAATAAGTTTGTAGCGACTACTTCTTGAAAACTATAAGTGATATTGATATGGGACTTTTTCTAAAATGATCAGCATGACATGATGTAGATCCTTGTGGAAAATTATTTTGATTCGACGTTAAACATGGCTGCCAGTGGCCATCTTTGGTTACATAGAGTTATATAGTAAAAACTTGTAGCGACTACTCCTCTGAAACTACTTGACGGATGTTCATGAAACTTCACAGGAATGTTGCTCTTGATGTCTAGTTGATCCTAGAAAAATTTCAGGTCGGCCGGAAATTCAAGATGGCCGCCACAGCTAAAAATAGATTTAAAATAAATAAGTTTGTAGCGACTACTTCTTCAAAACAATAAGAGATATTGATATGGGACTTTTTCTAAAATGATCAGTATGACATGATGTTCGTCCTTGTCGAAAATCGTTTTGATTTGACCTTAAACATGGCTGCTTTGTTTACATAGAGTTATATAATGAAAACTTGTAGCGACTACTTCTTTGAAACTACCCCGACGGATTTTCATGAAACTTCACAGGAATGTTGCTCTTAATGTCTTATTGATCTTAGCAAAATTTCAGGTCGGCCGGAAATTCAAGATGGCCGCCACGGTTAAAAATAGATTTTCAAAAAACAAGTCTGTAGGGACTACTTCCTGAAATCAAAATCAATCAGTAGAGCTTCAAGGTCATTGACCTCTTGTTAGATTTGGTGGCCATCTTGGATTTCACATCAACATGAATTTTTGCTAGGATCAACAAGACTTCATGGGCAACATTTCTGTAAAGTTTCATGAAAATCCATTCAGTAGTTTCAGAGGAGTAGTCGCTACAATAAAAGTTTACGGACGGACAGACGGACGACGGACACCGTACCACGGCATAAGCTCTGCTGATCTCTGATCAGTAGCTAAAAATTAGAATTGATCGCTAGCTATTAAACTATCAAGTTTGTGTTTTTCGTCTTCATAAATTAAAAATTTGCACATTTTACATAGACTTTATATAGGGAAAAACATAAAGGTCCGGCATGACATGGGTACACCTGTGCAGGACTTCCATGGAAACAACCTGGTGTTATAGACCTGGTAAAGTCCATATCCCACATCAACATTTTACAACCTATGTACATGTACACCCTTTTCTAAACCTACTGACGAGGTGTATATATCTTACATATTCCGAAAATCCAAACTCTAACGACACAATATAACTGGCTTTAACCAGCTAGGACAAACCCCAAAACTGGAGTGTCGAATTGAATTGAATTGGGGTTTTAAGGCGCACCAACACATTAAAAGGTTATATGGAGCCTAACGGGCATGAACATGCCAGGCTCATCTTCCATGTACATCGAGATAAAATATGGAAAATGGGCCTAGAACCCTGCTGAGTTGCTGCAAATTCTATCGTAGAAACGCCATTTACGCTGGAGCCACGTTATTGTTTTTCTGCCACTGCTCTTTTGATGCGAGCGAGATCGCACCTGAAACAATGCAGGGATCATGATGAAGACCTTTAATGAACATGAACAAAAAATGATAAAATGAACATGAATTTGGGGGGATTCTACCCCTCTGCCTACCCCTCCAAAGGGTTCTGCAGTGGCCCTTTTCCATGCCTTGTGACCAAACGGGGCCCCTGGGAACCACACGGGGCTGGAGTGTCGAAGAACCTGTGAATAAACCCATACTTTTAATTGGTACATGTACATTATTTTATGACCTAAACACCTGAATAAGACCCACTTGGGCATACAATTCATTACAAAACATCTACATTAATGTAGACTGAAGTACTAGTGTACTAACGTTAGTAGCTGGAATCATTAAATAAGAAGGAAAAACACATTGCGACATAACATTTTATTCTACAGATTTAACAAAACAGCACTTTACGAAATCAATCATTAATATATGTTCTATATAACATTCAAGGAAAAGAACAAAAACAACCTGCTCAGATCTCTGTAGCCAGACACATAATTGACGGGTGATGTCCCCTTGTGTGTAATCCTAGTGAAATTGCATATAAAGTAGATAAAAAAATAAAATGGGACATGGATGGCCCTCCTTGCATTTAGCAGCAGCATTGAAGTATGCATTGTGTGTGATAAACAGCAAAAATGTCATTGGCTGTTAAACAGAAATGTATAGAGCTATTTACACCTTAGAACTGGAGCTTATGAAACGAGCTGTCAGAGAACAGCTCAGCTCGACTATTCAATTTTTTTTAGAGAATAATAAATTATATCGCCTGCAGTATATACCATCAGAAAACAGGGCTAAAACAATGTGGGGTTGGGTTTGTGGGGGGCGGGGCGGGTATAGAAACTCGGGCCGATATAAAATTAGAATCTCATACAAATTATAGTAAAATTTGGGGCAGGGTGGGAAATTTTATTTGTATCAGTTTTAATCCAAAATTGCTGTCATTTTAAAGAAATTTGTGGTCCATAGGCAACTTGGGGAGGGAGGGGATGAGAATCTAGCAATTTTTTATTGTGGCTTCATGTCTGTTATTGAAATTTCATCTGTGTATTGTTAATCTAAATTGTTTTATATGTAAATGATTGAATTCAAATTTAAATTTTAATATCTTAACAAGAGGTCAATGACCTTGAAGCTCTACTGATTGATTTTGATTTCAGGAAGTAGTCGCTACAGACTTGTTTTTTGAAAATCTATTTTTAACCGTGGCGGCCATCTTGAATTTCCGGCCGACCTGAAATTTTGCTAAGATCAATAAGACATTAAGAGCAACATTCCTGTGAAGTTTCATGAAAATCCGTCAGGTAGTTTCAAAGAAGTAGTCGCTACAAGTTTTCATTATATAACTCTATGTAAACAAAGCAGCCATGTTTAAGGTCAAATCAAAACGATTTTCGACAAGGACCAACATCATGTCATACTGATCATTTTAGAAAAAGTCCCATATCAATATCTCTTATTGTTTTGAAGAAGTAGTCGCTACAAACTTATTTATTTTAAATCTATTTTTAGCTGTGGCGGCCATCTTGAATTTCCGGTCGACCTGAAAGTTTTCTAGGATCAACAAGACATCAAGAGCAACATTCCTGTGAAGTTTCATGAACATCGGTCAAGTAGTTTCAGAGGAGTAGTCGCTACAAGTTTTTACTATATAACTCTATGTAACCAAAGATGGCCACTGGCAGCCATGTTTAACGTCGAATCAAAATAATTTTCCACAAGGATCTACATCATGTCATGCTGATCATTTTAGAAAAAGTCCCATATCAATATCACTTATAGTTTTCAAGAAGTAGTCGCTACAAACTTATTTTTTAAAAATCTATTTTTAGCTGTGACGGCCATCTTGAATTTCCGGCCGACCTGAAATTTTGATAGGATCAATTAGACATCAAGAGCAACATTCCTGTAAAGTTTCATGACAATCCGCCAAGTAGTTTCAGAGGAGTAGTCGCTACAAGTTTTTACTATATAACTCTATGTAAACAAAGATGGCCGCTGGCAGCCATGTTTAACGTTGAATCAAAACGATTTTTGACTAGGATCAACATCATGTAATGCTGATCATTTTAGAAAAAGTCCCATATCAATATCACTTATAGTTTTCAAGAAGTAGTCGCTACAAACTTATTTTTTAAAAATCTATTTTTAGCTGTGACAGCCATCTTGAATTTCCGGCCGACCTGAAATTTTTCTAGGATCAATAAGACATCAAGAGCAACATTCCTGTAAAGTTTCATGACAATCCGCCAAGTAGTTTCAGAGAAGTAGTCGCTACAAGTTTTTACTATATAACTCTATGTAAACAAAGATGGCCGCTGGCAGCCATGTTTAACGCTGAATCAAAACGATTTTTGACTAGGATCAACATCATGTCATGCTGATCATTTTAGAAAAAGTCCCATATCAATATCACTTATAGTTTTCAAGAAGAAGTCGCTACAAACTTGTATTTTAAAACTCTATTTTTAGCTTTGGCGGCCATCTTGGATTTCACATCAACATGAATTTTTGCTAGGATCAACTAGACTTTATGGGCAACATTTCTGTAAAGTTTCATGAATATCAATCCAGTAGTTTCAGCTGTGAAGTCGCTACAAATAAAAGTTTACGGACAGACAGACGGACAGACGGACGGACGGACAACGGACGCCGCACCACGGCATAAGCTCTGCTGATCTCTGATCAGTAGAGCTAAAAATGGAAGATAAAATGAAAACAACAGGTCAATGACCTTGTAGCTCTACTAACAGGTTTTGATAGCTAGATCAGCATTTCTGTGAAGTTTCATGAAAATCTGTCCAGTAGTTTCACAGGAGTAGTCGCTACAAGTTTTTACTATATAACTCTTATGTAAACAAAGATTGCCGCTGCAGCCATGTTTAATGTCCAATCAAAATAATTTTCAACAAGGACCAACATCTTGTCATACTGATCATTTTAGAAAAAGTTCCTTATCAATATCACTTATAGTTTTCAAGAAGTAGTTGCTATTTTTCCAGCCGTGGCGGCCATCTTGAATTTCCATCTGACCTGAAATTTTGCTAGGATGAATTAGACATCAAGAGCAACATTTCTGTTAAGTTTCATGAAAATCCTTTAAGTAGTCTCGGGAATATTCGCCACAAGTTTTTCCTATATAACTCTATGTAAACATGGCCACTAGCGGCCATGTTTGAATTGAATTGGGGTTTTAAGACGCACCAATACATGAAAGGTTATATGGCGCCTAACAGGAATGAACATGCCAGGCTCATCCTCCATGTACATCGAGAAAAAATACGGAGAACGGGCCTAGAACCTTCTCACCCTGAACTGCAGAGTTGCTGCAAATTCTATTGTAGACACTCCATTTACGCAGGAGCCACGTTATAGTTTTTCTGCCACTGCTCTAGTGATATGAGCGAGATGGCACCTGAAACAATGCAGGGGTCATGATGAAGACCTTTAATGAGCATGAACAAAAAATGATAAAATGAACATGAATTTGGGGGGTTCTACCCCTCTGCCTTCCCCTCCAACGGGATCTGCAGTGGCCCTATTCTTTGCCCCGTAACCAAACGGGGGCCCCCGGAACCACACGGCGATCGAAATGAATCTTGCTTAGGATCAAAAATCACTTACGGTTTTTGAGAAGTAGTCGCCATAGAGTCGCAATTTTAAAATCTATTTTTAGCAGTGGCAGCCATCTTGAATTTCCTACCGACCTGAAATTTTGCTAGGATCAACTAGACATCAAGAGCAACATTCCTGTCAAGTTCCATGAAAATCCAACAAGTAGTTTCAGAGGAGTAGTCCATTTGAAGTATGAATAATTCCATACCAAAATTTGGGTGGCATAAGAAAAACATCTTAAGAGATATAGATATATACAACAGCTTACACGCAAACCTTGATCTGCCTTTATTGCACATTTTATGGGCCAAGACAAAATTACGTACGCCACCCTTTAAAACATACTATAAGGAAACCAATTTCCAAATTTAGTTGAGCTAGGACAAGAAATGTAAGAGATATAGAGACCTGTAAACACAGCTTACATGCAAAATTTGATGTGAAATGAGAACCATTTTATCAGAATTTGGGTACCATGGAGCCCAGGGGTTACAGATAAGCAGCCCTTAAGATAATGCTATAAGGAAGCTCATGGCCAAATTCGGCTGTGCTCGGATAAAAAAAATATGAGAGATATAGACTTGTAAACACAGCTCACAGGCAAAATTTGATGTGAAATGAGAACCATTTTAAGGGGTTTCATGGGAGCCCATGAGTTGTAGAAACTAAAATTACTTACGCAGCCCTTAAGATAATGCTATAAGGAAGCCCATGGCCAAATTTGGTTGTGCTAGGATAAGAAATGTAAGAGACATAGACTTGTAAACACAGCTTACACGCAAACCTTGATGTGGGACACCGACGCTGATGCCGACGCCGGGGTGTTTACACAAGCTCTCTTATTCTTCGAATAGTCGAGGTAAAAATCAATGAAGCATAAAAAGTAGATCAAGGTCGAACATGGTGACCTACTTCTGGTTGGAATGTGTAGTAATGTCGATGTATCCAAGTATAAAATATAGAAATTAGGGGGACCTAATGAAAAACTAACCAGAATCGATGAAGTGATAATTTGCGGTCAGTAATCCGTCTTCGTTTGGAATGTTCAATACACATGTAGATGTAACTGTATATGGAAGTTTGATCAGAATAGAGCTAATGGTTACTATGAAAACCTCAACCATGGCGTGACATACAGACGGACAAAGGTAACACTAGATTTGCCTCTTCACTATCGTGGTGCAGGCTATAAGTAAAACTACAATATAGTTGAATATTTTACTTGAAACTGCCAGTTTTAACATGTTTACATTTTTATCTTTGTTCAATACTTAACCCTTCAATTATAAATAAAATCTTTATATTAAAATATGATTTCAAATATAAAGGTTTTATTTATTTTTCAAGGGTAGCAATGGAGTCTACACAATACTAAACTGACATTTTAAGTAAAAACATTAGGCTGACTTAGCTGTATTTTGGTTCTAATATTTGTATGTTTGGTAATCACATTTTGTGAAATTTAAAAGATCTGTGTGCACACACGTTTAAGTTTAAACATATTTCTTGTACATCGATTGCTAAACTAATTCTTGCAACTTACATTTATCACTCTCGACGGCTTCCTGTGTAGAACCAGTATTAGGCAATGTGGATTAATTATCTTGCTCAAGGATAAATAACAAGTATGTATCCATACAGGCCATTTTAGCATCAAGCGTGAATTGACGGGAGGTGGGAAAACAGGGGAATTCAGAGCAATGTATGAATGATTAATGAAAGTTTAAATGAAAACAAGACATGGAGGAACTGTAAATACTAGGAATAACTAATATCCGCTAATTTGGCATTCTTAAATGCATTCATTCTTTTCTTTCCATGAATGACCTTCAGAAAGAATTCTTGAAAATTTGACGATTAAGAGTTATTCTATCACTGAGCAGGTTAGAGGTTACATAAATGGTATCTCACATTGCATCAAGTAACAAGTATGTACAGAAAATAGAATTGAATTGAATGTTGTTTAACGGCTCAACACAGTATAGGTTATTTAGAGCCGCCCCAGAGAGAGAGGAAGGATACATAGGAATCCAGGAACCTGCCCTACTCTTATTATCAAATAGATTCCTATGGTTCTTTAACATGCTCGGAGGATAGACCGATACACGGGACCGCCTGGTTTACGTCTCCATCCAACGGGACGAGGTTAACGGAAAGTGTCTTGCCCAAGAACACACCAACGTAACGCAGTGGCACCACGGAGGATTGAACCCGGGGCCTCCGGTTACAAATCCGTCGCGCTACCGACTGCGCCACGCCAGCCCTCTACAGAAAACAGAGGCGAAAATAGAGGAAAGAAAGTTTTAATAGATTGTATAATATTACGAAAAGCTCTCTTGTTCTTTGTTCATTCCAAAAACACATTCAAGTGCTAAAAAGCTATCTTGTATAGCTGCATAATTATGTTCTAAAATAAATCACAATTTACACCCTTTAAAGGAATTCTTGATGGTTTTGTCATGTCAGGCTCATCCTCCACTAACATCGAGATAAAATATGGAGAATGGGCCTAGAACCTTGTAACTTGCAGATCTGCAGCAAAAACAAATTTATTTCAAATGTTATTTCTCCTTCATATTCTCGATCATTCACCGCGTTTCCACTAAATAGCCATTCATTTGCTTTATGCAAGAGATATATATCCAAACTGCTCCAACAAAACTATTTGAATCAATGTCACAAATATTTATAACAAAAATCGTAACACATTCAAGTCCCTGAAAAATATGCACATGGTGGAATCAAGGATGCGTTTTGACACCAGTATTCCATTTAAGGCACACATTTACACCTGTCCGACAATATCCACCCTACCCAAGCAAGATTTACACCTGCCCGACAATATCCGTCATACCCAAGGAAGAAAATACACGCACAACACTGCGTGTACGTAAAATCAGGTGTACCAGATTTCAACCTTAATAAACATGCATAACAAATGTACAGAAACTTGGATCTATTAAGCACTTTTATTTTTGCATACTGCCAAATACCAACTACCAACAAACATGTCTGTTGTTCAATTTAATATTATAGGTTATTGACTTTGCATACATATTACTTACGTCCGTCTCCGTGGCCGAATGGTTAACGACGTGGCATTGTAAACCCTCGCCTCTCACCGCTGCGGGTTCGAATCCCACTGGGAGCTCGACTTGTGAGAAAGTGTCGATTCTTGCGGATGGCAGGTGTACTGTACTGGTTCTACCAGGGAAAAGTGGGTGGTCTGCCTCCACCACAAAAACATTGACCGTCATATATAACCTTACATGTGTTGAAAATGACATAAAACACATACAAACAAACAGTTTTGGCAGAGGATGACAAGCTGGCTAGACTTCCTGCGTAAAAACAAAAGTATATTTCTCCATACAAACGCAATATACTGTAAATTTTCATATTGTCGTTCAATTTCCTATTGTTTCATTAATTTTTTTTCATTACAATTTTGTTAATTCTTTAGCACTGGATGGAATAGTGTCTTGTCGTCAATTTTCATACAGTGGAGACGATCAATTTTCATGAAATTATCATGATATCTGAACTCATCTCGACATGAATAAGTATTTGACCCGAACAGTTCTACATTGTGAAAGTAATTGAATTGAATTGAATTGGGGTTTTAAGGCGCACTAACACATGAAAAGGTTATATGGCGCCTAATTGGCATGAACATGCCAGGCTCATCTTCCATGTACATCGAGATAAAATATGGAAAATGGGCCTAGAACCTTCTCACCCTGAACTGCAGAGTTGCGAAAGTAGTTTCGGCAACTATTTCCGTTGTGTAACACATGCAATAGAATATTGAACAGTACTGTCAATTGAAAATGAATAAGACAATACGAAAGTATACAATATAATTGCAAACGTTTGAATATTTAATCGTTAAATAACAAATACCAATAAATGTAAACTAATTTAATTAATTTGATATTTTATCAAATTAATTAAATTAGTTTTCATTTATTGGTATTTGTTATTTATAAAAAAATTACTATTTTACATGAAGACCAGAGAGAAGGAAGGCGAATTGTAAGTTAACAAACAAATTATAGTGCAACTGCATAGGAAACCAACAAATGTGTCACAAACATTCATAACTGAGGAACCATAACTCCAGCAGTATACATACAGTAAATATACACACTAAGGAACTACCAGTGGTGGAATGGTATAAGGTTGTTCTTTCCGAACTGAATACCATCTCATTCAAAAATGCCAAAATGTCATGAATAGCTTTAATCCTTCAGCACCATTTATCGTTTACAGTTCCCAGTAAAGGATTTGTACATCTAAGTGGTTGCATGCCAAGACTTAATTGTTTTAAATTCATTGTTTATATTTAAAGAATTTTCCTGTCGTTTTGCGTATTTAAATTCATTTTAATGTTTTTATCAACAGCATTTTTTATCAACAGAACAGCAAAAATATACAAAGTTCTTTTACACGATTTCATTTGGCAAAAAACATACGGCTTCTAGGCCATATTAATTTACATTATTTTTGTCATGTCCATGTATGATGTACTTTAATGTTTATCTTTAAAAAGAAATCAACAATAATTTTATCACTCTCAATATTTACAGTTTGTATTTACATATGTACATGTCATCAGATCAATCGCACAATAACTTAATTATATGGATTAATGTTGTTTATTTTAATATTAATAAATACCAATCGATAAGGATTTTATTGTTAAACAGTGATGCAATGTTGCGATGAAAACAAAGATTTTTTAAAAATAATGCATTTTATAATTGATATTAATTCTAAATTAATGTTTACCCTACTTTTCCAACCAATCAGTTTCATGTTCATTTTATCATTTTTTGTTCATGCTCATTAAAGGTCGTCATCATGACCCCTGCATTGTTTCAGGTGCCATCTCGTTCAAATCGCTAGAGCAGTGGCAGACAAACAATAAACATGGCTACAGCATAAATGGAGTGTCTACAATGGAATTTGCAGCAACTCTGCAGTTCTGCAGGTGAGAAGGTTCTAGGCTCATTCTCCATATTTTATCTCGATGTACATGGAGGATGAGCCTGGAATGTCCATTCCTGTTAGGCGCCATATAACCTTTCATGTGTTGGTGCGCCTTAAAACCCCAATTCATTTCAACCAATCAGTTGTCTCAAGATTTTCAAATATTTGCACCATTTAGTCATGAACATTTTACTACAAGCAGTACAAACATTCACAGCGAATGGTGAAGAGAGTGACCTATATAGAGACTATCGATAAAACCTATTTTAAACACTAAGCTGGATAGTCTATGAAGAGAAACCTTCACCATTAAGAAACCGTGGTCCCTCCCTTTCGGTTTGTTAATGGTGAAGAAGATTTCTCTTCATATCCTATACATAGTTTGAGATATGCATACACATCACATACAATCTAACCTGTCTTAAGAAGCCATCCATGGGGAGCAGCCAAAGAGGTTGCTTACAGCAGGCGTGGCTGCTTATTACAGGGGGTTTTTAGTGTGTTTTTTTAAGTTTGAGTGAAAGGTTATCTCAAAACATGCGGCGTCCTGTTAGTTTTCTACATATATTTTACAAATCAATAATCTTCAATAACTCAAAGCAATTTTTTTTTTTGCATATTGCAAACTGCTGATACATGTACATATTGGACCTTTTATTTTAATTGGGTTCAAAGCGAAAGTTTTCAAATTGCCATTTTTTCATAACATTCAAATATGAGATTATCACAAGTCCTAGACTAAAATGGGTCAACAGCTTTTTTTTACACAGAAACAACAAGTAAATAATATGTAGATAATGTAAATAAGTCATTTCATTTTTCCAGTCTGAAGAGTGCCATGATTTTCATTAATTAACTTCTCTTTCACACTTCTTCGAACATTTAAAATTAATTTCAAGATTCAGAATCAAGCTGTATTTACGTTCGGCAAAAGAAGCCAAACATGCACCAGATAAAAACCTGTATTTTAAGAACAATATATAATCCTATCTGGAGTAGTGCTACATACAGTACAGCTCACGCGAAAACCCACACTTTACTCGATTCGCCGAGTTTGGTCGTATGGAGTTCTGCTCGAATCTACGCGGAGTCAGTGTTTGTACTCGGCGAATTCATGCGGTGAAAGTACGCCATTGTCCAGTCGCTCACACTCCGAGTAACTCCGCATAGAATCCAATTAACCATGAGTGCACACCTGTGGTGATTTATTATTGGGAAAAAATCTGAATTTTCCGACAACTTTTCAACTTGTCCGATATCGCACTTGAAAAAGCAATCAATCGCCAGAAAAAGTACAAGCAATGAGACGCCGAGTGCATCTTTTATGTGCAAAGTTGACACGACTGATAAATACAATGAATAAATTTCAAAACAAATACGTATTTCAAACTTTTAATGCATTTAATCACAAGTTTTGTTCGTTTTTGCTGTCCGAAAGTCACAGTTTTCCTACCGACATAAATACCCATAATCCTTGGCCATGTGTGTATCTTTTAACAAGGCGGCACTAATAACGGGTCTATGACCTGGAATTCTTTACCATTTTTTCTGATTATTTCTGACTTTAACCCATCGATGTAATAATAAACAGCAGAATAGTAAAATTTGTTACAAAGAAAGACTAATTAAAACATAATTATAATTTCCAGTATAATAATTACTAATTGAATGATATGTTCAGTCGCCGCGAAGCCAGTAATAGGAACCGCCATATAACTGTCGTGACCCAGAATACATAATCCATTCAAATTTTCCCACATCCGCTTTTCCCAAACAAAACAAAAGTCTTCTGCTTCGATTTTTTCTCAAGTTATTGAATAATTATGATTGAAATGACTGCAATTAGAAAAAGTTGCACCTTTAACCTGTGCAGTTTCCACTCGGCGAACTCCGAGTTTGTCTACGCGGAGTATCGTGGCGAACTTTCGTGGCGAACTTTCGTGGCATAAGTACGCCGAGAAGCTTTTCCAACTCCGCGTAGTTTTATCATCGAAACTCCGCGTAATTACGCGATTTGTCAATTCCTCACTCGGCGTGAAAGAGTAAAGTGTGGGTTTCACGTGAGCTGTTCTGTATAAATGTGAGACAATATTATTGGTATAAACAAACAACGGCCAAATGAGACAGATGACCATGATTCTTGCTTTGACATAATCACTGTGCACACAAAAATGCCTAAAAGAAAGGCCTCAAGTACAGTGTATCTATCTGTACTCCACTAAGAGGTATCCATTGGCTCAGAGTTTGTCTCAGTTGCCAAACTTATTCTAGAAAAGTTATCTCCCTTTTCAGTGTGTAAAACAGGGGCAGTGTTATCTTCCTTGGATGGATTTTCTGTTGTGATAGAGGGCACTTTCTTCACAGTATCCAATGTCAATGCACCATCTCCAGATGCATTTGGATTACCTCTGGGTCTCTCCTGAACAGATGATCCATTACTTCCATTACAACTAGAGGTGACTTGTAGAATGCATGCTTCCTTTTTATCCTCAATGTTACTGTTACTTGAGGGTGAACTACTTGTGGCACTCACTGAACTCGCCCTAACAGTAAAGGTATTGTCACGAGATTCTTGAAACTTTACAGACACATCACTATGTGCATGCGATGCACGTGATGTAAGAGTTTCGTGCTTATCATGTGTGATGTGAGGAGACAATAGCTGCCGGTCGGTTGATTGTGGTTTGTCACCCTGAGATGACGATGACTTGCGAGAATGAATTGTTTTATGGACATGCTGAACACCATTTCCATCTTTGTCACCTTGATGGTCATTTTTCTTGAAGAGGATTTCCTTAATTTCCATTTGCTTTTTAAGTCTTATAACATCAGCCTTGCCTGATGAATGCTCCCTGGATTTACTTTCACTTGTTGAACCAACTGTGATAACGCTTGGTATCATCAGATTCTTTTTAGGTGTTAATTCACCTATTGATTCTTGATCTAAAAAAGGTTTTATTGGACTGTTAGCTTCAGGAATACAAGTCCCTGCAGCCCCGTGCTGAGCTGCAGCATTCTTGGACACAACTGAAGTGTCCTTCTTAACACTTTCTGGTTTTATTACTAGCACTTTTTTCACTGGTGTAACACAAATTGAAGAACTGTCCTCTTTTTTCACAGTATTATCTTCAGTCTTTGTGTCCATCTCCACATCACTATTTTCACCTTGTTTCATTTCATGTTTTACATGTCCTTTCTCATGTTTTAACTTTTTCTGCTCCTTAAAAGGGCTAGCTTTATTTGCTGCTGTGCTCTCTTCCATTAAAGCTTTATTTGCCAATTTCTCAAGCTTTCTTTCTTTAGCCAAAATCGCTGCCTCTCGTTTTTCTTTCTCTCGTCGTATGCGGTCTTCTTTCTCCTTTATTCTACTTTCTGCCATGACAGCCTCCAGCCTCTTGTGTTCCTCTAAAAGTTCTGTGTTTTTCTCCATTTCTGGGTAGTAGTTTCGTAATCGAACGTGCCAAGCAATGCTTGTGACTGCAGAGATGGTCTTGAACTGGTGGACGACATTACGAGGTATGAAGTAGATGTCGTTATCCCGTAACGTTATCCTGGCGTATCGTACACCCTCCCTGTGTAGGTAATTCAGCTTGGCATCCTCAACCCATGTGATGCACTGGAATACAAGGTTACTAAATGTTTAATGCACAGATAACCCTATAAACATTTTAATAGCAATACTTTTTTTAAATAAAAGATTTCAAAACACCACTGCAACAGAGGAAAAAAAGTGCTTTTAGAAGCTTGGTGATAATTCTTTTTGAAAGGATGATATCTTAGTTCAGTCTTAAGATTTCCACAATTGCTTTTATGCCTTTTAGAACAAAATATACTAGATAAGGGGTCCTAGAGGAAACTAGTGTTTTTTTTCTATATTTTGGGAACATAGCCCATACTGTCAGATTTGGGAATAACAGCGTGATTTTTCATAAAATTGGGAAACAAAACAATAAAACATTCATTTCATAATTGTATCTTTCATACTGTTTACAGTAAACCCTGATCAACAGCGGCATTTAATTTCATACTCAATACTTGTCAAACTTTTGATACTTTTCTGTGTGTTTTTCTTTTCCTTCTTTCAGTTGTCTCAAAATTGGGGAAAAAATGTTTTGGCATAGGCAATATGGCCCATTATCAGCTATAAACAACCTAAAAAACAGTGAACTAGGACTATCACAGAAGGTGATGAATACTCAAACAAAGGCCATAATTCTGTAATAAATTAGGCAATCAACCATGGGTGATGCAGAGGGACATAAGGTCATCAGCTGTTATAAGTTTGGGAACAAACCATTCAAAAAACTGTTTGAGAAATGCTAGTAATAAAAAAGTGTTATGCGACGAGACAAAAAATGTGTTACATGACGTGATGGGACAAAAATGTGTTACGCAATGGGACGCGACGTTACGGACAACTTGATTCCTATATAGCCCCCACTTCACTTTGTCAAAGCAGGGGTATAATGAGGATGTTCTGCCGGTAAACATGGCTCACATAACAATTGAGAGGAATTGGCATATATATTCTGCCAAGTGGTTGCGAGTTAACCGTGTCATTGTAACCTGCATAGCAGTATCAGAAAATACTAATGATATTTTTTTATTTCCCTTGATGCAAAACTGTTCTTTCCCTTTGTAATTATCTACTTGAAGTCATGTCCTCAGTATGGTGAGACAGTTGCATAAACATTACGTGGTCCCGCATTAATTCCATTTAAAAGCGATAGGAAAGCTTACATTAGCAGGATTTTATAAAGGATATTTCAACAATAAAACACGTTTAAAAACATTTTTTACCGAAAAAATACGATAACATGTTTAAAATTACCTATTAAGGCCACAAAAAATTAATTACCTGGTTCTCAGGCCACTTTTTCTGAGAAGAGATGCGGGCGGGCGCATTTTTTTTTACAATTTTACAACACGCGGGCGATTTTTTTTTATCCAAACTTTTAATTCCAATACATGTATTGATGCAAAATATCTCGAAATACATGTGCAATAACCAGTTGGATCAGCTCATCTCTATTGTCGATCATAACCTTATCATTTCTTCCCGACTTATGCTTCTTTCAATCACAATAAGTCCGTATATTTGTATTAGATCACGCATGAACTTCAATCGCGATGAAACCGCCATTAATGCATGTTGTTTTGAGACTTTGTCGATTAGACGCTTGAATAAATCGCCTGTTCTGTAGCACCTACTAGTTCCAAGCGTCTCAAGCGTCCGACTCTCCTAGATTGGTACCCGTACGACTGCAACACTCACAAGCTAGCGAGCAGAGCGGCAGATAGTCGGCCGCACACCAGTCTACCCACAAGGGGATTCCCCTGAGGTAGTTGCATGTAAAAACAGGAACGAACTTGGATGCGGAACTTTTTTTTCGAAATTTCGGTAGCGCATTTCCAATTTTTATTTTATTACTTTTGAGATAAAATCGGCAATGCGGCACCAAAAAAAGACATGCGGGCGGGCCTGAGAACCAGGTAATTAATTTTTTATGGCCTAAATGTTCTAGTTTACAATATGCAAACTTTTAAAGCTGAAATTAAGGTTTTATTTTATACCCCAGCCAACCCTGTTTTCGCTTCTTGGAGAAAGGGTTGCCTGGGGTATGAAAGTTAATATTCGGACCATGTAATGCAAGCTGAACTCCTGTATTTTACTTAAGGGCAATAACTCTGTAATGCACACACACATTTTGCTCATTATCAAATTATCCAAAATTACTAAGTAAACATTCAAAGCAAATTTGGTGAAACCCCAATACCATTAAATTGAATTTCTCCAGCCATGTTTTGTTTCATGAACATGTTTATGTTTATTTCAATCGAAATCAGTACACAAAAATAGATATTTAAAATTCACACATTGAATATCTGTGAAAAACGAGAACCAAAATCTGTTCAGGAGGACTAGTTTGAACTAAGAAGAGTGATCTACGTATAAAAGTGAGAGTTTCATATGGAAGTGTGACGTATATGGCGGGGGCATAAAAAGTAGGTCAAGGTAGGTCATGGTGACCAACTTTCTGTCAGAATGTGCAGTACTCATGTAGATGCATCCGTGCAGGAAGTTTGAAGAGCGTAAGGCTATATTGTTATCCAAGCTGTGGCGGAGGGATGGACAAACAAGGTATGCCGCCTCTGCTAACAAACGACAGAGGGACAGACACACAGACAGACAGGGTGATAGACGATTACCTGTGAGACTGGGGGTTCATGCAGGTCTAACTGAAGTTTATCCACCAGCTTCATGAAGTCACCAGGATGGAAACATATCACATCCTTCACAATCCGGTCTTCTATTGGTCTGAAAGATAGATGTTTCATTAGTTTGTGTTTATCACTGTATGCCTTATATGTACCCGCATAGCCTCTTGTGGTCTGAAAATCTTCCAATGTTTTGAGATGATCAAAAAAAAGTTTCTCAAATAAGACAGTTTAAAGGCAATGTTGAAGTTTGTATCAAGCCTTGTGTGTGTGTAATATAATCAGCAGTTAGTAATATGTAAAAATAAGATAATCAGCAGTTAGTAATATGTAAAAACTATATCATCAGCAGTTAGTAATATGTAAAAACAATATAATCAGCAGTTAGTAATATGTAAAACCAATATCATCAGCAGTTAGTAATATGTAATAATAATATAATCAGCAGTCAGTAATATGTAAAAATAAGATAATCAGCAGTTAGTAATATTTAAAAACAATTTGCTTTAAACTAGTCTTATAAGTAATATTAATGATTGCAAATATGTGATTTAGGCAGGGAAACAAACAGGACGCCACTTCTGTATAATACCTTTCACTGTACAGTATACAGTGGCTTATAACTCTCGTTCAATTTATTTCCTAATTGTGGTAATGGTCTCGCTGAGCATAAGACTCAAAATAATATGCCTATGTCTGTACGTAAGGACTCGAAACATTTTACTTTTTAAGTCAATAGCAAACTCAGTAAAGATATTACCTGGTTACCGGTCCATGTTATGTAGATGTTTGAGATATTACCTGGTTACCGGTCCATGTTATGTAGACGTCTTAGATATTACCTGGTTACCGGTCCATGTTATGTAGATGTCTGAGATATTACCTGGTTACCGGTCCATGTTATGTAGAGGTCTGAGATATTACCTGGTTACCGGTCCATGTTATGTAGATGTCTGAGATATTACCTGGTTAACGATCCATGTTATGTAGATGTCCGAGATATGACCTGGTTACCGGTTCATGTTATGTAGATGTCGGAGATATTACCTGGTTACCGGTCCATGTTATGTAGAGGTCTGAGATATTACCTGGTTACCGGTCCATGTTATGTAGATGTCCGAGATATTACCTGGTTACCGGTCCATGTTATGTAGATGTCTGATATTACCTGGTTTCCGGTCCATGTTATGTAGATGTCTGAGATATTACCTGGTTACCGGTCCATGTTATGTAGATGTCTGAGATATTACCTGGTTACCGGTCCATGTTATGTAGAGGTCTGAGATATTACCTGGTTACCGGTCCATGTTATGTAGATGTCTTAGATATTACCTGGTTACCGGTTCATGTTATGTAGATGTCTTAGATATTACCTAGTTACCGGTCCATGTTATGTAGAGGTCTGAGATATTACCTGGTTACCGGTCCATGTTATGTAGATGTCTTAGATATTACCTGGTTACCGGTTCATGTTATGTAGATGTCTTAGATATGACCTAGTTACCGGTCCATGTTATGTAGAGCCTGAGGTCTGAGATATTACCTGGTTACCGGTCCATGTTATGTAGATGTCTGATATTACCTGGTTACCGGTCCATGTTATGTAGATGTCTGAGATATTACCTGGTTACCGTTCCATGTTATGTAGATGTCTGAGATATTACCTGGTAACCGGTCCATGTTATGTAGATGTCTGAGATATTACCTGGTTACCGGTCCATGTTATGTAGATGTCTGAGATATTACCTGGTTACTGGTCCATGTTATGTAGATGTCTGAGATATTACCTGGTTACCGGTCCATGTTATGTAGAGGTCTGAGATATTACCTTGTTACCGGTCCATGTTATGTAGATGTCCGAGATATTACCTGGTTACCGGTCCATGTTATGTAGATGTCCGAGATATTACCTGGTTACCGGTTCATGTTATGTAGAGGTCCGAGATATTACCTGGTTACCGGTCCATGTTATGTAGATGTCCGAGATATTACCTGGTTACCGATCCATTACCTGGTTACCGATCCATGTTATGTAGATGTCCGAGATATTACCTGGTTACCGGTCCATGTTATGTAGATGTCCGAGATTTTACCTGGTTACCGGTCCATGTTATGTAGATGTCTTAGATATTACCTGGTTACCGGTCCATGTTATGTAGAGGTCTGAGATATTACCTGGTTATCGGTCCATGTTATGTAGATGTCTGAGATATTACCTGGTTACTGGTTCATGTTATGTAGATGTCTTAGATATTACCTGGTTACTGGTTCATGTTATGTAGATGTCTTAGATATTACCTGGTTAACGATCCATGTTATGTAGATGTCTGAGATATTACCTGGTTATTGGTCCATGTTATGTAGATGTCTGAGATATTACCTGGTTACCAGTCCATGTTATGTAGAGGTCTGAGATATTACCTGGTTACCGGTCCATGTTATGTAGAGGTTTGATGAATATTACCTGGTTACCGGTCCATGTTATGTAGATGTCTGAGATATTACCTGGCTACCGGTCCATGTTATGTAGATGTCTGAGATATTACCTGGTTACCAGGCCATGTTATGTAGAGGTCTGATGAATATTATTAAAGCAAGTTTCCCCAGGATATTAGATACTGTTACACAAACTCAAACAGGCCTTTTTCTACTATTCTCACGGGTCCGACTATCGGACCCATTCCCAATGCCAAATATAGTTGTTTTTTTCCCAATTCTGAAATAAAATTCCCCATTTTGTTTTTTGTTTTAATTTTTTTTTTTTTTTTACAAAGTCAGGTCAAATATGCAAATGTTTACAAGGAAATACTATAAAAATAACAATATTTAAATCATGTATCATGTATTGAAACCAGGCAATTAAAACAACCTGATATTTATGTACAACTAACTTATGAAAATTCCCAATTTGAGGCGTAAAGCGATTACATTTTTTCCCAATTGGGCAAAATTTACAGCGTAAATTTTCCCAATTTGTCCAGGGTCTTTTTCCCAAAATGGGCAGAAAAAGGCCTGTCAAAACAGAGCAGTTCAATTCTGCAGTTAGCAGAGTGGAACATGCCTTGCAGTACAGTGTACATGTACATGTGTTAATCACCATGGATGTTTTATTTTTAACATAGTTGTGGATATTTCAAGTAATTCAGAATAGTTGTAAATCATTAATGTCTTACTTTTCTCCACAGTTCACAGCCTTGAGCATTCCTACAGCAGCTGTGGTGTGCCTGTCAAAGCCATGTCCCACGTGATCAGCATGACACCGGGTACGATCCTCAACCATAGTCTCTCGAGGTTCCGAAGATCTCGGCAGGTATTGGAGGTTCTTCAATTCGTTCATCCCTCTACAATAGTATGATGTATTGTATTATGAATGAATAACTCACTCAACATGACATTTTACTACACAACCTCGCTCAACATGATATACAACACAAACTCACTCAACATGACGCAACAACACAACCTCACTCAACATGACATGTTACAACACAACCTCACTCAACATGACATGTTACAACACAACCTCACTCAACATGACATGTTACAACACAAACTAAGTCAACACGACATGTTACAACTCAACCTCGCTCAACATGACATGTTAAAATACAACCTCACTCAACATGACATGTTACAACACAACCTCACTCAACATGACATGTTACAACACAACCTCACTCAACATGACATGTTAAAATACAACCTCACTCAACATGACGTTACAACTCAACCTCACTCAACATGACATGTTAAAATACAACCTTACTCAACATGACATGTTACAACACAAACTCAATCAACATGACGCAACAACACAACCTCACTCAACATGACATGTTACAACACAACCTCACTCAACATGACATGTTAAAATACAACCTCACTCAACATGACATGTTACAACACAACCTCACTCAACATGACATGTTACAACACAACCTCACTCAACATTACATGTTAAAATACAACCTCACTCAACATGACATGTTACAACACAACCTCACTCAACATGACATGTTAAAATACAACCTCACTCAACATGACATGTTAAAATACAACCTCACTCAACATGACATGTTACAACACAAACTCACTCAACATGACGCAACAACACAACCACACTCAACATGACATGTTACAACACAACCTCACTCAACATGACATGTTAAAATACAACTTCACTCAACATGACATGTTACAACACAAACTCACTCAACATGACATGTTACACAACAAACTCACTCAACATGACGCAACAACACAAACTCACTCATGACATGTTACAACACAAACTCACTCAACATGACGCAACAATACAAACTCTCTCAACATGACATGTTACAACACAACCTCACTCAACATGACATGTTACAACACAACCTCGCTCAACATGATATACAACACAACCTCACTCAACATGACATGTTACAACACAAACTCTCTCAACATGACATGTTACAACACAACCTCACTCAACATGACATGTTACAACACAAACACGATCAGCATGACGTGTTACAACAAAAATTTGCTCAACATGACAAACAAAACAAACTCATTCAACATAACATGATACAAAACAAACTCAATCAACATGACGAGTTACAACACAACTTCACTCAATATGACATGATACAACACAAACGAACTCAAACATTTTATGTTACAACACAAAGTGCTCCACATGACATGTTACAACAAATGAATCATGACATGCTACAACACAAACTCACTCAATATGGCATATTACAACAACTAGACGGGCGTTCCGCAGAACACGTGTATCTATCGCCTGTCAGCGCTTTGTCAGTATAAGTTTTTTTGGACCCAGATAAATGACATTGACAAACTGGCCTGACTAAGTTATCGTCAAGAAAAAAATGAGTATTTTAACCCATATAATGACCTTCAGTGTGACCTTGACCTTTATATTTTAGTATGGTCATGTCGATGTTGTCATGATAAGTATATATTGAAAGTTTGATGAAGAAATTTCAAGAAATGAGAAAGTGATAGCCTACGTTAAGTTTTCGTGACAGACTGACGGGATGGACGGATTACCGGAAGGACGACAAAGTGTTCTTTATGTATCGCATCTTTCTTCGAAAAGGCGACACAAAAACACGCTCAACATGACATACAACACAAACTCGCTCAACATGACATACAACACAAACTCGCTCAACAAGACATACAACACAAACTCGCTCAACATGACATAATACAAAAACTCGCTCAACATGACACACAACACAAACTCGCTCAACAAGACATACAACACAAACTCGCTCAACATGACATAATACAAAAACTCGCTCAATATGACATACAACACAAACTCGCTCAGCGTGACATACAACACACTCGCTCAAAATGACATACAACACATACTCGCTCAACGTGACATACAACACACTCGCTCAAAATGACATACAACACAAATTTGCCCAACATGACATACAACAAAAACTCGCTCAATATGACATATGACATACAACACAATTCGCCCAACGTGACATACAACACAAACTCACTCGACATAACATGTTACAACACAACCTCACTCGACACAACATACAACACAACCTTGCTCAACACGGCATACAAAACAAGACGACCACGCTCGAACAGGACATACACAGGGTTCGACACTAACGCAGGTCCATTGCCCCGAGGCCACCTGATTTTCGGAAGGACCACCACTTGCCTAAAGATTGGTGGCCCGTTGGGCCTCCTATTTTTACTTATAATGGACATTAAAAATGGTTGCCCGTTGGGCGTCTAAAAAACTAAAATTCAACTATAAATCGTGTTTTTATCGTGTGTAATTTGAAGTCGTATTTGTTGAAAAATAAAAAGTTCTCTCCCTGGATTCAAGTTCATCAATTTGAAAGAGCGCATTTAATTGGCTGATTACACAATTTGAACCAATCGCATTACAGCTTTCATGCTGACATTGATTGGGCATACAAATTTTCACGTTGGACAAAAAAAGAAAGATCATTTGTATAAATATTAACAGTTGAACAGTGATTTTGTTTCATATTCTTATTTTTCAATGAATTGCTGTATAATCCTTTTTTATTTTCATTTAGCAAGTCTGTATCATAAAAATGCTTTACAATGAATGCTTACGCACAAATACAAGCTGCTAAATAACACCGGGGACGCCGCCTGTTTTCGGATATTAATTTACGGTACCCGATACGGTTTTTGACGTGATTTGCGGCACGGTCCTTGAAATGTAAAAGAAATTAATATTGTTTTTGCTATATGATGCAATGGATAAATAAAAGGAAATAATGGAACATAGAAGCTTATTGTTTTGATTCTAATCACACGTGTATTATTAATTATAAATAAAACAAAGTAAAAAAGTGAAGTATTCAATAACGACAAAAATTACGTACCAGCATCTTTTCATTGGTAATAATGATTTCGGAGCAAGTTAAAAAAATCTGGGCAAGTGACCTTTCAGTCAGAGCCAGTGGACTTTTGAAATCTACTTGCCCTGGGCTTAAGTCCCCAATTTATATTTTCTTGGAGCACTGACATGATATATATCCATCTCATGTAGATCTAGTAGGAATGTACATACATTTTATAGGAGCATCAAGCATTTGCATGATTGTAACTTTGCATGATCGTAACAGGTTTTCGCGTTCTTTAAAAATGTGGACAATCCTCAAACATATCTGCCACCAAAATGACAAAAGACAAAGCTGAAAAACTTTGCTAAGGATCTAGCAGCATTACGAAACAATTATAAGGCATATAAATTGTAGATAATATAATGTAAACATTGATCACAGAACATCACTGTATGTGTTATTTTATTGTAATGTTTCGGTAAATACATGTATACCTGTACATGGCAGGGCTCAATCTACAGGGCGATTCGGGCGAAGAACGCGCCCGCGATCTCTTGACTTCGCCTTGGCAGCACATCAAAGCGAAGTTCAAGTCGCCGAAAATTTAAAAAAAATAAATAATAATAATAAAAAAAAAATTTTTTTTTTTTTTTATTTTTTTTTTAAAAAGGTACAGTATAGTAATAAATCCATTATCATAGAAATTTGCATCAATATTTCAAGCTCATATTATAGTGTAAAAAGAATTAGTGTGCATTACACTGTATTCACTGCACTGCGATATACATGGTGATGACTATTCAACTGTTGTCTACGTATACACGTCACGTGAAGTCTCCCTAAATTCTCTCCACTTCTCCCTAAAATCACTTGAGGGAGAAGTGACTTCTCCCTAAATTCCTTGCCTAGATTGAGCCCTGCATGGGAAGGACCACCTACGGTATCGGTCAGAAGGACCACCAGTTTTCAAAGGCAGAAAGTCCTGCAGGCTTCCTACTCATAAAAGTAAGTGTCGAACCCTGCATACATGTACAACACAACCTCGCCCAACATGACATGTTACAATATCAGAATTTAAGTACACTTCAGTGGTATTTACAGGGCTCAAATTTGGACTGGCAACATTTCACCAGTAGCATTTTTTGTAACTGGCAAAACGAAAAAGTGTTATTTCTACGGTTGTGTGTGTGAGTACAAATATGTACATGATGTAACAAATAAGTAAAAAGCACAAGATGATTCATCATTAGCAAACAAGCTAGATTCCATATGTGTCATACAAATACAAAGACATATCAGGAAAACTTACTGATATGAAAGCATATATATGTTTCAAAAACAAGAGGGCCTGTGGACGCTCTACTTGCTAACATAGCTCTTATAACATCAATGAAGCGAGTGACTGCAATTTGCATTTTTTTTGGATGGGAGAATGTAACTTAAAGCAGTTGAACTGGTACGTTTGTTAATATTGGCAGTTTGTGTATCGGCTTACGTGTATTGTTCAAGACGGAAACGAAAGATGCGATGTGCTCATCATGACACAAGAGTTTGTTTGTTTTGCATAGTAGTATAATTGTTTTGATTGTCATTTGATTTAAGTTTGTGCCTTAATAAATAAAATAAATAGCAATTTTGGGATAATATCTGGTCATTTGAAGAAAAAAAAAAGAGAAAAAATGAAGGTAATTATCTCTTTATTTATCTGTTTACTTCAAAGCTTGTCAATATTTTGTAAACAAAAATAATTCAGTTATTACTATTATTAAGCGTGTTGGTCTATTATATATTTATAATATATTAAATTATTTATATATGTTTCTTCAGACCTTGGCCCGCCACTTTAACCTGGATGAAGATTCAATGATGATCGAGTGGAGACAAGTGAGGGAGGTTACAATTTAAAGAATGACAGAGAGTCTCACCCCAACTTTTACAATATTGCAGCTGTTGGTCTGCTTCTTCCAACATCAACAGCAGATTGCGAGAGGGGATTCTCTACACTCAAGAGAATTAAGACAGCACAGGTCAACTCTGTGTAACAGAGTTCTCAACGCACTGCTGGCAGTAACAATGCAGGGCCCACTCCATCAGAGTTTGAATATGACAGGGCAGTGGAAAAATGGCACAAGGCCAGACCTAGAAGGTCAAGCATCTGAATAGGAACTGCTAGCTAATGTGTACAAGTCAAGACATTGAATGGGCTAACTTGTGTTGGATTTATTTGAGTGCTATGGTTATATTTTTTAAGTATCAAAATTAATGTGCTGTTTTATTTCCAGGGATGAATATTGTGTAGTTGATGGTATTATATATGTGTGCATGATATGTTGATGTATATGTTGAATTATTGTGTATAAACTTATAATAAATCTTTGTATGTATGTTTTCTTCTTCAACGTGTATTACAACATGGATTATTTATTATTGTTTATTGTATGTATTTTAGATGTTGCTTGTTGTGTTGATGTGTAAGTTGTATTATTGTGTATGTATTATTGTGTATGAACTTATTTTAGTAAGAATTTTTATGACTTTTTTTTTTAAAATTATATATGGCTTCCTAACATCACTAATATCACACAAAAGAATGCCTCACCGTCAATACAGGCAGTTGCTAAAAGCCAAAAAAATCGAACACAGGTGGGGGTTTCCCCCTCCCGTACCCTCCCCCACCACGCGGTAAGTGCCACTATGCTTGAAAAATAATCCTGTGGAGAACCCCTGACATTCAAGTTTTGCGTTTGTCATTTTCTCACAAACTGTATGCACTAGACCTTTCAAACTTGCTTATAGTTGTATCATGGGCGACAAAGCAAATGTGGAAGTGACCTTGACCCTCCAAGCAAAGGGCAGATACCTTAATAATTTTTAGGTTCAACTTTTGCGTTTAGGTCACTTTTTCACAAACTGTATGCACTAGACCTTTAAAGCTTCGCTGATAGTTGTATCTTGAGTGGTACATCGCAACGTGACAAAGCAAATGTGGAAGTGACCTTGACCCTCCAAGCAAGGGCAGATAACTTAATAATTTTTAGGTTCAACTTTTGCGTTTAGGTCACTTTTTCACAAACTGTATGCACTAGACCTTTAAAGCTTTGCTGATAGTTGTATCTTGAGTGGTACATTGCAACGTGACAAAGCAAATGTGGATGTGACCTTCACCATCCAAGCAAAGGGCAGATAACTTTAATTGTTACATTTACATCACTTTCTCATAAACTAGAATTATGCACTATATGTTTTAAACCTAATTTGCAGCTTAATCATTGGAAGAAAACATATTCTATTTTGACATAGTTGTGTCTTCGGTAGTGCATGATTTTTTTGGATGCCTGGATTTCATCTATGACCTTGACCTACTTTTTGGAGCTGATGATTTTTAACTCTACTGGCCAAAGGCCTTCATTTTTCATCCGATCTTTACCAAACTTTACCAGATTGTTAATATCAATGAAAGCTCGCACGATAGGGCTTTCATTTTTCATCTGATCTTTACCAGACGTTTTGCCTTTTTTTTTTATTATTAGTATATATTTTTTATTATTATTATTTTTTTAAAAGATATATTTTTTATATATATATATATTTGATTTCTTTATTTTTTTATTTTTTATTTTTTTATTTTTTTAATTGTCTTATTTCATTATTTTTTTCGTTAATTTTACGGAGTTACAGCCCCTTGACATTTTTTTTTTAATTTCTTGTCGACGCTACTCCTCCTAAACGCCTTGTTGGATTTCGACGAAACTTGGCAGGAATCATCGGTAAGATGTCTAGTTGTGCATATCGCGCTTTTGTTCCAGTTTGCTGATTTATGACGGAGTTATGGCACTTTGACATTTTTACTTTAAATTTCTTGATGGCGCTACTCCTCCTAAACGGCTTGTTGGATTTCTACATAATTTGTCAGGAAGCCTCAGTATGATGTCTAGTTGTGCAAAGCATGGTATATCAATGAAATTTTGGAGAAGTTCGAAAACCAGCTAGATCTAGTTTGTAACAACAGGTTATGGCCTTGATTTGTTGACAATTTGTGGGAAAATGCTATATGCAATGTTTTAAAAAAACTACTGATGGGAATTTATGTCGACAACCCTTGATATATGAGCCGTTTTAGCCAGTACAGCATCCACAGGCCCTCTTGGGCCTCTTGTTTTTAATAGAATGGCATTTTGTTTTTAAACAAATGCACTTAAATGTCATCTCAGCAAACGGCAAACTTGATTGTTTTTAGTCACTAAAATGTTTGCAAACTTTCAATTAAGCATCATTGACCTTTTTATTTTTAAGTCCAGTCCCTGTTAGGCGAGACATGTGAATCCACGGATTTCTTGTTTTTTAAATACGTGTTTACTGGATTGTTGATATGAAATGAACAACATCCTTCTTTACTCTCTTACGTACCTTTTACGTTTGAACGGTGATTTCGGCATATCTGCTGTGGGTACCAGCTGTTCTCCAGGCCGTGTCCACAGTATCGGCCCATCATTACTGGCGTTCCTGGAAGCCATCCTTACAGATGACAACTCTCCCCATGGCATAGTAATGTTCAAGAACGGGTCACTCTCAAACATGTCGAGAATCTCAGGAAAGTAGTCGCCTACCTCTTCTTGTGCGGTACCCACTACACTAACCTGTAACAAGGGACCGCATCGAAATGTCCCGGATTCGTATGTTTTATGGAGATGTTCTCTATATTTTTCCATCGTCATTGTTTCTATATCACTCTTCCCCAGCACACCAGCTTTAACCGTCATATGTGAATAGTGGTCGGACAGATATTCTACTGGGTCTGGCATGGATCTTAAAGCTCCGTGAACTATACCCATACAGCAGTTAGCCACTCCTTCAGTAGGTTCCCCGTAAACAAAGTCCATAAATTCTTTTGCGAATTCCTTTTTCTCCTCTGCGTTTAGCTTTTCAACATCATCCTGATAAGAGTGACAAACCAAACCACCACCATTGGAATACTGTTCCACGTGAAGTAGTTTTTGGTATTTATATTTAGCGATGGAGGGAATGGGCATCTTCCAGTGCTTATTGTCCTGAGACTCTGTAGAAAACTCACTGTAGAATTTACACGTAACCTTTTCTTCATCTTCGCTGCCCTGTTTCTTAGGAGTTCCTTTAGACACTTTATTAAACTTCTGAGAATTAGTCATGTTCATACTCTGTTGCACGTATGCAATCCTTTGTAACTTTTTGTCCGAGATATTCATTGTACCAACAGATTTACCTTCATTGTCTGAAGATTCTAAATCCCCGGGAACCTGAGCTGATTTTGTGTCCGTCTTTTTCTTGAGATTTACCTGTACACCACAGTTTACTATACGCCTCTTCTTATGACTCCTAGATTTGTCCGATGATGATGAGTTTTCAGGTTTGCTGGCACTGCTGCTGTGTGAAGTTGAGTTTTCAGTTTTGCTGGTACTGCTGCTGTGTGAAGATGAGTTTTCAGGTTTGCTGGCACTGCTGCTGTGTGAAGATGAGTTTTCAGTTTTGCTGGTACTGCTGCTGTGTGAAGATGAGTTTTCAGGTTTGCTGGCACTGCTGCTGTGTGAAGATGAGTTTTCAGGTTTGCTGGCACTGCTGCTGTGTGAAGATGAGTTTTCAGGTTTGCTGGCACTGCTGGTGTGTGATGATTTGTGGGAATGGGAATGGTCAGAACTAGATCTTGACTCGGTTCTGTGTTGATCATTTCTATGAGATGAGCTGGACTTTTTTTCTAAGCTTGATGACCGTGGTTCACTTTTTTCTCTACTATGACTGGTTTTATGATGGTGCTTGTGCTTACTATTATGTTTGTTTGATAATTGCTCTTTACCTTTCTCTTCCTTTACTAAAGCCTTAGCTGCGTTAAATGAATTGTTTTCTTTCACATTTGGTTCACAGTGTTTATCCGCATTATTTTTTTCAGGCTTTTTCTCAACTTTCACAGTTAATTCTCTTGCATGATCTAACTCTTTACTTTTCTTAACACTCATGGTCTCAGTCTTAACTTCTTTATTTTGCAGAACTTTAGGCTTAGTTTTCTCCAAATGAATACCTTCTGGTTTGGATTTGTGCTCCGATTCTTTAATAGTAGCAGTCTCGTCTTTTACAACGATGGCAGTTTTCTCCTCCTTAACCTTTATTTTATCATCTTTTATTTTGGTTTGATCTTTCACTTGCATGATAACATTCTCACTTGTATTGATTTTTATCTCGCTCTGAATAAGCATCTCACTCTGAATGTTTTCGTGAACCACTTTATCAGGATAATTTTCTTTGGAGCTTCCATCACTTTGCTCCTCAGCTTGATCATTAACTTCCATTTTATCAGTTGCAGTTTGTGATTTATCAACTTCAATCACACTTTCTTTGAGACTTTTATCCTTTTTATCACTTCTGTCATCTGCAGTTGTGTTGTCTAACTCGGCTGATTTACTCTCTCTATGTTTTCCATTTTCATTATCTTTTTCATGAGAGTGCTTATGTTGGTGACTATGACGAGTCTTGTCCTTGTGATGATGGTGGTGGTGACCATCCTCAGATGACCGTTTGTGCTTTTTATGATGTTTACTCGATTCCTTTCTTTCTTTCTTCTCTGCAGTAACTGAAAAAAAAATCACAAAATATTGAATCATAAGATAGCAACATACATTTCATGGACAGACAGACAGACAGGGGGGATGGCACATTCGTTCATGTGAGGACATTTATAAATCAAAATCATGCCATGTGAGGACACTCTTTCTGTCCTCACATCTACTATCGTTTAAATGACAGCTTATTTGAAGATTGGGACATGTAAGGGGTGACGTCTTGGGCCTAAATTAAAAGATTTTTTTTTTAATTTTTTCAAAAAAAAAGAATTTCTAAATTTTCCCCACCCCCACAATGTGTTCATCACAAATATTGTTGGTGTTTCAATTATTTTAGGAAGTTTCAGAATGCTCTGATATATTGGATGCTTGGAAATAATCTCTGCTGCTATGGTAAATTGAAAGCGTCTACATGACTGACCTTGTGAGAGAGAAAAATATGAGGATGGTGTCTGCAAAAAGGACACTTGAAGAGAATATTGTACTTTGCAGTAACATAAACTGAGAATTGAAATTGACACAGAGCTCAATGTTTATATTTTAACAGGGCTTGACATTAACTTTTTTTTCTACTTGCCTGAACTTGATAATTTTATGCGTGGGAACAATATTTTCGGTAAAGTGTATATCTCTACAAATTATTAATGTTATTTTTGGGCAAGTCATTGTCTAATCCATTTGGCCGAACTAAATTTCTTCTTGCCTTGGGCAAGTTTCGGACAAGTGAAAATTTTACAATATTTTTTTTAATATTTCTAACGATGATGTGCGAATATTCAATTTATATGTTTTAGATGAGATGTAAAAAGAGTGTAGATAGTATGCACTGGATTTGTTGTTCTGTTAATATTTAACTAAACACGTAAAGACATTTTCTATAGTTTTTTCTGCATAACAGATTTTCTTTAAACTTTTTGTACAGTAAGCCTGTTATATATATAGACAGCAAAGGCAAAAATAATGGTAGGTCACCATGCTTGTTAAAATTTTAAAAAATAATTTGTAATGCCACCGCCATGTCAATCTGTCCAAAAAGTTGAACAAGTTCATGAAATAGTTAAATAAGATATTTTTGAAGTCTAATCATTTATTCATAGGTCACAATTCTGCTAAAATTGTATTAAAGTAAAGAACATTTAATTACAATAACATTTAAAGCTCATCTTTATGTAAAACCTATATTTTTTTACAAAATCTGTTGAGACCATTACCACAATTTATGCACAAATTAGCCCATAATGATACAATTTCCTTTTTTTTTTGCATATTCCCAATAACAGAATTTTTTTAAACTTTCTAAGCACATAGTTTAACATATATAAAAACAAAATGTACAATAAAAATGATAGGTCCCCATGCTTGTTTAGAAAAAGAATTTGAAACCCTACCCCTATGCTAAAAGGCCAAGTTTTGTATGAAATTATATAGAAATGGTATGTTTTCCTTTTTTGTTATGTTCCTAATAACATAATTTGTTCAAACTTCCTAGGCACTTATTTGAACATATATTTAGACAATATATTCAATTAAATTGATAGGTCACCATGCATACTGAGATTTAATATTGGTTTTTGGAACCATACCATTATTCTTAATTTTTTTAATTTTGTTGGAATTTTTACAAAATGCTATATTTTTTCTATTTTATGTATCTAATAATAGGCCTTTATTTAAATAAAGACAATAAAAAAAATTAAAAAAATAAAACATTTAAATAAAAAAAAAATATTAAAAAAAATTAAAAAAAATTAAAAAAAGACAAAAAATACAACTAGACATCAAAAGCAACATTCATGTAAATTTGTACGAAAATCCATCCAATAGTTTTAGAAGAGAAGTCGCCCAAAAAAGCTGCGCATGGAAAACTACGGATATCTATGGATAATACTAGTGAAGCACACAATATTTGCATGCCGTCGATGGGCATGTGTTAAACACATGCCCATCGACGGCATGCAAGATATCCGTAGGGCCACTCCTTTTATATAAATTGGTTTACAAAACCGGCGGGTCTAATTTTCCGAAAAGTAGAAAAAAAAATAAATGCAATTTCACTTTTTTTTTCAAAATTATTTTCCCGACCGTATCGATTTTGGTGCGAAACGGAAAAAAAAACGAAATAATTTGGGACGAATGTGAATTGAAAGTGGACTGGTTTGCGGTAGTTCCTCAATTTTATTGAATAATTTCGAGTGATATCGCGTGAACCTGTCAACTGTCATACCGGAAACTCTCAAAATGGCCTGTTCGGTCTTTTTTGAAGTAACCTTTTGGGGTTTTTCATCGGTAAAAGGCTCCGGTAAAGTATTTCTGAGGGCATAAATGACAGAAACAGTCGGTACGGCAATCAGCCGTGTACTTCCCGATGACAACCTCCGTGTGCGTGGGATTTCGGCTTGCCGATCCAGCGATGGAGATCGGACAACCGTAGAAGAATCAACATTTAAGTAAGTTGTGTGTTTAACTATATTGACCAACTTTCTTGTGTAGTGAATGTAAATTAAATGTATTTTCAATGTTTCAGTCATTTTACAGTATGTTTTGTGACCTATGATTTTCATGTTTTCCTTTTTTTTTTCTTTTTTTTTTTCGACCTCCTGGTGGACACTTTTCCAAAAAAATCTTGTAAACCAAAAAATAAACAAGAGGTCAATGACCTTGAAGCTCTACTGATTGATTTTGATTTCAGGAAGTAGTCGCTACAGACTTGTTTTTTGAAAATCTATTTTTAACCGTGGCGGCCATCTTGAATTTCCGGCCGACCTGAAATTTTGCTAAGATCAATAAGACATTAAGAGCAACATTCCTGTGAAGTTTCATGAAAATCCGTCAGGTAGTTTCAAAGAAGTAGTCGCTACAAGTTTTCCTTATATAACTCTATGTAAACAAAGCAGCCATGTTTAAGGTCAAATCAAAACGATTTTCGACAAGGACCAACATCATGTCATACTGATCATTTTAGAAAAAGTCCCATATCAATATCTCTTATTGTTTTGAAGAAGTAGTCGCTACAAACTTATTTATTTTAAATCTATTTTAGCTGTGTCGGCCATCTTGAATTTCCGGCCGACCTGAAATTTTTCTAGGATCAACTAGACATCAAGAGCAACATTCCTGTGAAGTTTCATGAACATCCGTCAAGTAGTTTCAGAGGAGTAGTCTCTACAAGTTTTTACTATATAACTCTATGTAAACAAAGATGGCCACTGGCAGCCATGTTTAACGTCGAATCAAAATAATTTTCCATAAGGATCTACATCATGTCATGCTGATCATTTTAGAAAAAGTCCCATATCAATATCACTTATAGTTTTCAAGAAGTAGTCGCTACAAACTTATTTTTTAAAAATCTATTTTAAGCTGTGACGGCCATCTTGAATTTCCGGCCGACCTGAAATTTTTCTAGGATCAATTAGACATCAAGAGCAACATTCCTGTAAAGTTTCATGACAATCCGCCAAGTAGTTTCAGAGGAGTAGTCGCTACAAGTTTTTACTATATAACTCTATGTAAACAAAGATGGCCGCTGGCAGCCATGTTTAACGTTGAATCAAAACGATTTTTAACTAGGATCAACATCATGTAATGCTGATCATTTTAGAAAAAGTCCCATATCAATATCACTTATAGTTTTCAAGAAGTAGTCGCTACAAACTTATTTTTTAAAAATCTATTTTTAGCTGTGACGGCCATCTTGAATTTCCGGCCGACCTGAAATTTTTCTAGGATCAATTAGACATCAAGAGCAACATTCATGTAAAGTTTCATGACAATCCGCCAAGTAGTTTCAGAGAAGAAGTCGCTACAAGTTTTTACTATATAACTCTATGTAAACAAAGATGGCCGCTGGCAGCCATGTTTAACGTTGAATCAAAACGATTTTTGACTAGGATCAACATCATGTCATGCTGATCATTTTAGAAAAAGTCCCATATCAATATCACTTATAGTTTTCAAGAAGAAGTCGCTACAAACTTGTATTTTAAAACTCTATTTTTAGCTTTGGCGGCCATCTTGGATTTCACATCAACATGAATTTTTGCTAGGATCAACTAGACTTTATGGGCAACATTTCTGTAAAGTTTCATGAATATCCATCCAGTAGTTTCAGCTGTGAAGTCGCTACAAATAAAAGTTTACGGACAGACGGACAGACGGACGGACGGACGACGGACGCCGCACCACGGCATAAGCTCTGCTGATCTCTGATCAGTAGAGCTAAAAAGGAGTGGCCTTAATAATAAGAATGTGTTAAAAAAAAAAAATATCCCTACCTACAGACCCACCCCAAAAAGCCATGGGTCCGAAACTGCAAACAATTAATTTTTTAATGATGGCCTTGTGAGGACACCAAAGAGAGAAACATGTTTTGTTTGTTTGTTTGTTTGTATAGTGTTTTCAACACATTTATGCAAGGTTATAAATGACAGTAGATTTTTTGTCGTGGGGGCAGACCACCCACTTTTCCTGGGTAGAACTTCCCGCCATCCTAAAGAATCGAGACTTCCTCATCTACATGTCGAGCTCTCAGTGGGATTCGAACCCGCAGCAGTGAGAAGCGAGGGAAACATGTAAGGACACGTGAGAGACAATGACCTAATATAGAATGTACAGTCGAACCTCGATAGCTCGAAGTCAGCTTGACCATAGGGATATGTTCAAGCTATCGGTTGCTTCGAGGCATCGAGGTAACGGTAAAAACCAAAATATCTATCCGAATTTGTGTACCACCCGAAATAGTGTTACTTGTATACGTGATGTATCGTTCTCGGTATGTTTTTTATGTTCATGCATCAGGGCTCGAATTTCACTCTTACGGACTCGCAAAATGCGAGTTGATTTTTCAGATTGCTACCGAAAATTTCGCGCACTTGCTTTTTTCTGCGAGTAGAAATAAATAGCACATACTTGATTGAATATCACCCACGAAGACTGACAGAACCAACAAATGGTCCGACGACATATGTAGTCAAACCTCTCTCCATTTTAACATGATTATTTGCGTAACTTCATTGTCAAACGAAAATAAGTAAATGCAGTCTGTATCAGATTGACGCTAATTATCCAGTAAACAAGACTCTAGTGCAAGCGTCTATACGTAATGAATCGATATCAACTTCCGGTAAGATAACTCGGGACTTTACACAATCAATTATCATGACAGGATCGTCTGCTTGCAAAATCACTTTAATGACGAGATGGAGTCGAGCGAACGCGGAGAAAATAGTATGACAGTTACAACTACGGCACCGAGAGAAACAGTAGCCATCACAGCGTCACTAAAAACAGTATCACGATGGGAGAGAGAACTCAATATTACGCTGGGGAAGGTTATTAACAATAACGTCTGCACGGAGATATGGTGCGAGTGTTGCCGTGTCCAAACAAGCGACCGCCAATCATCAGTACGTAAATTCGATATTACGTATTGTTAATTAATGTGTTATTCAACAGAATTTACATCCCGATATTACTTGAATATAATGCTAGTGAGAACCGATTTTAGCTAGTAGATTTTTTAGTCACTGGATATTTTTAGCTAGTGGCTAAATTTGTGAAATTCGATCCCTGTGCATGTTTGTTTAAACCTCATAATGGATAAATACATTGTAACATGTAATTGTTACACTGAAAATACAAGAAAAACTGCAATAATGTGTTTGTTTTATCATTTATTTAAAGAAATATCACAAAAATAGATTTTAACATACAAGCCGGAAGTCTGAATAATGAGAACAAGGTAAGACTGGTTTCGGTACATAGAATTGAATAGAATAGACAATAGCGTAGACCATAATTTTTATTAAAACCAATCAACAAACGTTATTTAATTAGAAAATCAACCGTTTTTAATCAGTAAACAAAGTTCACTAAACATACCCGGGAAATGCTCTTATCTAATTAAAAAGTGAACGCACTTTATTTTAATTATTGTTTTATTTTTATTAAAACCAATCAACAAACGTTATTTAATTAGAAAATCAACCGTGTTTAATTTATCGTAATTAACAGTAAACGAAGTTCACTAAACATAAATTGTATAGATCTATCTATTATCGCTTTTCAGTCATAAAAGTTCGCACCTTTAACAACTAACTTGATCTGTTTTCGTACTATTATCGAACTTGCTACAAACAAATACAACCGTGTCGATTACAATTAATATGGCCAACGTCGCATGGCAATGGATCATCACCTTCGATTTAGCAAGGTTTAAATTTACACAAAAATGGATCTTCGGACTGTAAAAAGTACTCGAGCGAGCCGGGGTATTTGAGAAATAATATTCGAATAATCGAAGTTAAATTACATTGAATTATATAGGAGTTGTGTCGGGACCGGAAATGTGCTCGAGTTACCCATTTGAATCACCGGTGTTAGAGCTATCGAAGTTTGACTGTATTAGGATCCAACTGTTCTCACCATTTGTCCTCATTTAAAACTCATTTATCTTTTTTCTTTTGTTATTTTTCCTCACATGAACGGTCAAATTGTCTAGAGAGAGAGATGTTGTAAAACCTTTTAATATTCTATTTTAAACCATCACATCACGTTACTGTA
>JAWPHD010017096.1:0-46424 GCA_037043455.1 Cyrtodaria siliqua | reverse complement strand
CCTAGAAAAATTCTAAAGGTTTAAAAATGTCCTAATTCATGACAAACATGTCATATCCATCACAACGATGGTGTAGGTAGTGTTGTTCAGGTATACCATGGTGTAGGCAGAGTAAAAAATTCTGCCAATAGGTCAACAAAACCCCAAAAAGGATCCACTTCCCCCTGAAAGTTTACAGTATGGTAAACTGCTGAATTCAAAGGAAGTTATGTCTAAAATTTGCGAGGAAAATCTGGATCTTACTGTTATATTAGCCTAATAAATTACTGTTTAATTAGCCTAATAAATTACCGTTATATTAGCCTAATAAATTACTGTTATATTAGCCTAATAATTGGCTCCTATGCAGTTTTTTTTTATTATTCTGACGTTCTATGTAACTGCATGCCATATACATATTGATGCTTGCCAATACGAACAATTTCACAAGAGCATTAAACCGTGTATTTTAACACACTAACTGTTATATTGTGAGGAAAAAAAAGTCTAACGATTAAACAAATAAATAACAATATAAAAAGTAAACCTTTCATAACCTATCCTTGTAGTTTGTAAAACACTATTCTAGACACGCATGTATACACGTCATTCTGTTTAATTTCCTATAGGGCCTATATAAAAAATATATTATAAAAAAATATATATTATTGTAGACTGCAAATGCACTTAAATGACATAAGAAGTGGAAGCTTTCGATTACGGCCTCTGTAATATCATGAACAAACAAAATAAACCTTGTTATTTATTTTATAGAATGGCCATACTGTGATAATCGCGTGGTAAGACCATCGAATTTTGATTTACATTAACGAACACTTCAAACTCTCCTTTTACCTGTTTTTTTTTAGTTTTAGATTTAGCTCGTAATGCTGTACAGAAAACATGTCGTTGGGCTGTACATTCCTCCATAAAATCAATCAGTAGCAAAACGGTAACGAACACTTCAAACTCTCTTTTTAACTTTTTGTTTTAGTTTTAGATTCAGCTCGTAATGCCGTGCAGAAAAATGTTACTTACAACCAATAGTTGGGCTGTACATTCCTCCATGAAATCTATCAGTAGAAAAACGAGGCGGCAAGCGCCGTCTTGCCGACGCAGACATCTCGACCATCACGACTTTCAGCTGGTACACATTATCCATATTGGTGTCTGGTGTCACGTGACGGGTGTCAAACGTGGTTAAGTTGGTAAACAATCAAGACATGTGCGTTTACATTATGTACCCACTTTTCGGTTTTCAATTTTGTGTCTGTAAATATCGCCCATTCCAAAAACTGTCAGATTTGTATTGGATTTAAAATTGGTCATCAAATTCCGTTCAGTCTAATATTATTTCGAAACACAATCTTTTAACATAAACATGATTTAACACTGTTATCCGCACTCAACACTTCGTTACGGTCCCTTACATCATTTAACTAAAATCAGACAATATAGTTTTTAGTGCAGGCCTTTCCAATAAACTTCCTTATTTACTTTCCATTAGAACAATAACATATGCAGTGACTTGTGGGACTAAAAGGAAGTAATATACCATGATGTTACTATTATTAATGTAATCGACATGACCTGGTTTAACAAGAGCTGTCGGAGAACTGCGCAGCTCGACTATTCGATTTTTCAGAGAATAATGAATTATCCTAGCCAGTATATACCATCAGAAAAACAAGGCTAAAACAATGTGGGGTGGGGTTGGGGGCGGGGCGAGTATAGAAAATCGAACCGATATAAAATTAGAGTTAGAATCTCATACAAATTATAGTAAAATTTTGGGGCAGGCTGTGAAATTTTTATTTTTTATTTTTATCAGTTTTTTAATCTAAAATTGCTGTCATTTTAAAGAAATTTGTGGTCGAAAGGCAACTTGGGGAGGGAGTGGATGTCTGGCGAGATTTTTATTGTGGCAACATAGCTATATGTGTCAGAAATATGTAAGAATTTACCAAAACAACACAGAAATATGTAAAAAAAAAAAAAAAAAAATGCGTGCGGGGTGGGAAGGCGGGAAGGATGGAGCCCATGCCCCAATATGGGTGACGTATGAATAAAATGTCTAATGCTATAAGAAATCTCAAACCAAAATTATATATACAATAGCTTACACGCAAACCTAGATCTGCCTTTATTGCACATTTTATGGGCCATCACAATTTGGGTTCCATGGAGTCCAGAACTTGCAGCCCTTTACTACATACTGTCACAAAATGTCACGGGTAGAGCGTACTGGTCGTATATAGCTCTTGTATCGGTTACACCAAAATCTATTGTTCTGAGTTGAAACAATTTCACAATATTCATGATCTATTCATGTAACACGTAAAGCGTGCACATTTTAAGTGGCCGCCAGAGAGGCCGTGTCATAAGTTTAGTTTTGTGCTAATGCATGTAAACGTATAGGTATATTTTCCTTAAACGGCAAAATTGTATAAGGCCTCGCGTGTAGATTCAATACTGTAGATTTAGCCACGTTTGTCACGGACTGAACGGGGCAAATAATGATTTGGGCGTAATGTTTGCTATAAAACCCATTGTCTTCTAGCTATCGCGCGGATCATCGATAGTACTTTGTTGAACAGAGATTGGACGGCAAATTTCACAGGCAACATGTGGTTAGTAGTTTATTAAACTTTTATCGTATATTTGTATTCAGTGGGCGGCGCCATCTTGTTTGGCGGTTACGACATCCGGTTAGCATTGATGTTTCTCAAACATAACTTTAGACTAGCATATGATTTTGAAGTTACTTTATTAGATGTAATTATTGTAATTGATCATTAATTGTAAAACAATATTAATTTGATAACAGTGGATAATAGGTGCATTAGTTAACGTTGGCGTATAACTCGGTGATTGTAATACACAATTGTTAACATTAGTTAACAATGAGATGAGTGACAAGAATAAATGCGTGCATGCATAACTCAGTGAGTGTAATATATGAGTATTTGATCATGTTATAATTACATGTATTAGGGGCATTGATTAACAGCGACGTGCATAGCGTATACATGGCGTTGCTAGAATATGTATACATTGCTACTCATCATAAGTACAGCTTACATATATTGATTGAATAATGATTTGTTTGGGTATGGTAATTGTGCAAGATTGTTATGTTTGTCAACCGACATCTAAAACGTATGTATAATTACAGCCTAAGCCATCCAGGGTTGGAAATAAGCCATCAAGGATATAAGCCATCCAGGTTGGAGTAAGCCATCTAGGTTTGGATATCCAGGAGTGGAGCTAAGCTTCCACGACTAACGTTACAAGCGGTGGAGACGGTCCCCGTACCTGCGCAGCCAGGTTTTACTAACGACAACCCCCGGGACACAAGGTGGGCCCGTTACCAGTCCTCACTGGAGGAATATCATTCACAATCTCAGTGGAGATTAACTATCATTGCATCGCGTCATCAACCCTTACAGAAGGCATTTGATGACAATCATCCATTGAATTCGCGCATCATCATCTTCATGAGCTCTCGCGCATCACAGTTATCGCGCTAGATCAACATTGTTATAGCTTTAACAACACTTTAGTGTCTTAGACATTCAGTATTTATAACAATACTAAGAACGTCTTAAACGTTCAGGAGAACATTCTTTTCATAGCTCATTTGTGTATTCGCTTGTTTTTTTAGATAATTGTATATATATTAAACATATTTTAAAAGTTGCATTAAACTTATGTAAATGCATTCACCGTCATTGATTCTTTCCTGAGTTAGCCCAACCACTAAGGTCATCCTGTGACAACTGGTTTTCAGAGTAGTGGGATTTTTGGCGACTACGGAGGGAAAGAATCATTAAGTGATCTTTATGATGATATACTAAATCTCTACTTATTATTTTAGAATTGTGTACCACCCTCTGATCCATCAAGGCGACTGTCGACGATCACGGCCACAGCTTGGAAGTCAAGACACGACAAGGGTAGGGTGAGTCCAAACTGTTGTTTTGTCCGTTCTTTCCTTGGCGCGAGGTCGCAGTGGTCTACACGAGTGGGTCTGAGGCACTTTTGCTCAATAATTTGGGTGTTTGTTTTTACCTCCCTTGATATACATATAGTATCCAATTAGGTTGGCGAACAAGACGTTCTACTCATGTTGTGACACTCGAGTATACTTATATTGATGGGAGAAGTAAATATACATGTACATGTTATACACATTTCGATGATTGTTTAAGGTTTATGTCCAATATCAAATTAAGATATTTTATGTAGTGTATATGTTGTGATATTAATTCTTGCTATAACTCAAGATTATCATTTGTCCCTTTACTGATATTAATTCTTGATATAACTCAAGATTATCATTTGTCCCTTTAATACGTAAACAGACCAAACAAAATAAGATTCACTTTTCTCCTGAGTTAATAGATTGGTAAACTTTGTCGAATCCAACGAAATTTATGTTTAAATTTGCTAGGAAAATGTGAAGCCCTAATGTTAAATTGTAAGGGAATTCTGAGGTTTAAACAAATAAAAAAACGTCAACCGTTCATACCCTTACCATATATGGTTTGTAAACAGTATTCTATATAAATATTGCATTACGTCACTGGCTTTAATTTCCTATTTATATTTTTTTATTATTATATACGGCTAATGCACTTATAAATGACAAATGGAGTGGAAGCTTTCGATTACGGTCTCTATAAAATCAAAACAAACAGATATGTTATAAATAACGTGTGTGTGTGTGTGTGTGTGTGTGTAGTTCTAAGGTTTATAGTCGATCCACCAACATACTCGATAAGCCTTACGGTATCTCATCGAGATGGGTACAACAGAGTCTGGACTTTAATAAATAACATAAATACACCTTGTTATGTTATAGACAGGTGATACGCGTGTGGTACGCTTGTTATGTTATAGACAGGTCATACGCGTGTGGTACGCTTGTTATGTTATAGACAGGTGATACGCGTGTGGTCGCTTAAAGAGGTACAGCAGATTCAGGTTTTCCTAGAAAAATTCTAAAGGTTTAAAAATGTCCTAATTCATGACAAACATGTCATATCCATCACAACATGGTGTAGGTAGTGTTGTTCAGGTATACCATGGTGTAGGCAGAGTAAAAAATTCTGCCAATAGGTCAACAAAACCCCAAAAAGGATCCACTTCCCCCTGAAATTTACAGTATGGTAAACTGCTGAATTCAAAGGAAGTTATGTTAAAATTTGCGAGGAAAATCTGGACTTACTGTTATATTAGCCTAATAAATTACTGTTATATTAGCCTAATAAATTACCGTTATATTAGCCTAATAAATTACTGTTATATTAGCCTAATAAATTGGCTCCTATGCAGTTTTTTTTTATTATTCTGACGTTCTATGTAACTGCATGCCATATACATATTGATGCTTGCCAATACGAACAATTTCAAAAGAGCATTAAACGTGTATTTTAACACACTAACTGTTATATTGTGAGGAAAAAAAAGTCTAACGATTAAACAAATAAATAACAATATAAAAAGTAAACCTTTCATAACCTATCCTTGTAGTTTGTAAACACTATTCTAGAACACCGCATGTATACACGTCATTCTGTTTAATTTCCTATAGGGCCTATATAAAAAATATATTATAAAAAAATATATATTATTGTAGACTGCAAATGCACTTAAATGACATAAGAAGTGGAAGCTTTCGATTACGGCCTCTGTAATATCATGAACAAACAAAATAAACCTTGTTATTTATTTTATAGAATGGCCATACTGTGATAATCGCGTGGTAAGACCATCGAATTTTGATTTACATTAACGAACACTTCAAACTCTCCTTTTACCTGTTTTTTTTTAGTTTTAGATTTAGCTCGTAATGCTGTACAGAAAACATGTCGTTGGGCTGTACATTCCTCCATAAAATCAATCAGTAGCAAAACGGTAACGAACACTTCAAACTCTCTTTTTAACTTTTTGTTTTAGTTTTAGATTCAGCTCGTAATGCCGTGCAGAAAAATGTTACTTACAACCAATAGTTGGGCTGTACATTCCTCCATGAAATCTATCAGTAGAAAAACGGGCGGCAAGCGCCGTCTTGCCGACGCAGACATCTCCGACCATCACGACTTTCAGCTGGTACACATTATCCATATTGGTGTCTGGTGTCACGTGACGGGTGTCAACGTGGTTAAGTTTGGTAAACAATCAAGACATGTGCGTTTACATTATGTACCCACTTTTCGGTTTTCAATTTTGTGTCTGTAAATATCGCCCATTCCAAAAACTGTCAGATTTGTATTGGATTTAAAATTGGTCATCAAATTCGTTCAGTCTAATATTATTTCGAAACACAATCTTTTAACATAAACATGATTTAACACTGTTATCCGCACTCAACACTTCGTTTACGGTCCCTTACATCATTTAACTAAAATCAGACAATATAGTTTTTAGTGCAGGCCTTTCCAATAAACTTCCTTATTTACTTTCCATTAGAACAATAACATATGCAGTGACTTGTGGGACTAAAAGGAAGTAATATACATGATGTTACTATTATTAATGTAATCGACATGACCTGGTTTAACAAGAGCTGTCGGAGAACTGCGCAGCTCGACTATTCGATTTTTCAGAGAATAATGAATTATCTAGCCAGTATATACCATCAGAAAACAAGGCTAAAACAATGTGGGGTGGGGTTGGGGGCGGGGCGAGTATAGAAAATCGAACCGATATAAAATTAGAGTTAGAATCTCATACAAATTATAGTAAAATTTTGGGGCAGGCTGTGAAATTTTTATTTTTTTATTTTTATCAGTTTTTTAATCTAAAATTGCTGTCATTTTAAAGAAATTTGTGGTCGAAAGGCAACTTGGGGAGGGAGTGGATGTCTGGCGAATTTTTATTGTGGCAACATAGCTATATGTGTCAGAAATATGTAAGAATTTACCAAAACAACACAGAAATATGTAAAAAAAAAAAAAAAAAATGCGTGCGGGGTGGGAAGGCGGGGAAGGATGGAGCCCATGCCCCAATATGGGTGACGTATGAATAAAATGTCTAATGCTATAAGAAATCTCAAACCAAAATTATATATACAATAGCTTACACGCAAACCTAGATCTGCCTTTATTGCACATTTTATGGGCCATCACAATTTGGGTTCCATGGGAGTCCAGAACTTGCAGCCCTTTACTACATACTGTCACAAAATGTCACGGGTAGAGCGTACTGGTCGTATATAGCTCTTGTATCGGTTACACCCAAAATCTATTGTTCGAGTTGAAACAATTTCACAATATTCATGATCTATTCATGTAACACGTAAAAGCGTGCACATTTTAAGTGGCCGCCAGAGAGGCCGTGTCATAAGTTTAGTTTTGTGCTAATGCATGTAAACGTATAGGTATATTTTCCTTAAACGGCAAAATTGTATAAGGGCCTCGCGTGTAGATTCAATACTGTAGATTTAGCCACGTTTGTCACGGACTGAACGGGGCAAATAATGATTTGGGCGTAATGTTTGCTATAAAACCCATTGTCTTCTAGCTATCGCCGGGATCATCGATAGTACTTTGTTGGAACAGAGATTGGACGGCAAATTTCACAGGCAACATGTGGTTAGTAGTTTTATTAAACTTTTATCGTATATTTGTATTCAGTGGGCGGCGCCATCTTGTTTGGCGGTTACGACATCCGGTTAGCATTGATGTTTCTCAAACATAACTTTAGACTAGCATATGATTTTGAAGTTACTTTATTAGATGTAATTATTGTAATTGATCATTAATTGTAAAACAATATTAATTTGATAACAGTGGATAATAGGTGCATTAGTTAACGTTGGCGTATAACTCGGTGATTGTAATACACAATTGTTAACATTAGTTAACAATGAGATGAGTGACAAGAATAAATGCGTGCATGCATAACTCAGTGAGTGTAATATATGAGTAATTTGATCATGTTTATATTACATGTATTAGGGGCATTGATTAACAGCGACGTACATAGCGTATACATGGCGTTGTAGAATATGTATACATTGCTACTCATCATAAGTACAGCTTACATATATTGATTGAATAATGATTTGTTTGGGTAATGGTAATTGTGCAAGATTGTTATGTTTGTCAACCGACATCTAAAACGTATGTATAATTACAGCCTAAGCCATCCAGGGTTGGAAATAAGCCATCAAGGATATAAGCCATCCAGGGTTGGAGTAAGCCATCTAGGTTTGGATATCCAGGAGTGGAGCTAAGCTTCCACGACTAACGTTACAAGCGGTGGAGACGGTCCCCGTACCTGCGCAGCCAGGTTTTACTAACGACAACCCCCGGGACACAAGGTGGGCCCGTTACCAGTCCTCACTGGAGGAATATCATTCACAATCTCAGTGGAGATTAACTATCATTGCATCGCGTCATCAACCCTTACAGAAGGCATTTGATGACAATCATCCATTGAATTCGCGCATCATCATCTTCATGAGCTCTCGCGCATCACAGTTATCGCGCTAGATCAACATTGTTATAGCTTTAACAACACTTTAGTGTCTTAGACATTCAGTATTTATAACAATACTAAGAACGTCTTAAACGTTCAGGAGAACATTCTTTTCATAGCTCATTTGTGTATTCGCTTGTTTTTTTAGATAATTGTATATATATTAAACATATTTTAAAAGTTGCATTAAACTTATGTAAATGCATTCACCGTCATTGATTCTTTCCTGAGTTAGCCCAACCACTAAGGTCATCCTGTGACAACTGGTTTTCAGAGTAGTGGGATTTTTGGCGACTACGGAGGGAAAGAATCATTAAGTGATCTTTATGATGATATACTAAATCTCTACTTATTATTTTAGAATTGTGTACCACCCTCTGATCCATCAAGGCGACTGTCGACGATCACGGCCACAGCTTGGAAGTCAAGACACGACAAGGGTAGGGTGAGTCCAAACTGTTGTTTTGTCCGTTCTTTCCTTGGCGCGAGGTCGCAGTGGTCTACACGAGTGGGTCTGAGGCACTTTTGCTCAATAATTTGGGTGTTTGTTTTTACCTCCCTTGATATACATATAGTATCCAATTAGGTTGGCGAACAAGACGTTCTACTCATGTTGTGACACTCGAGTATACTTATATTGATGGGAGAAGTAAATATACATGTACATGTTATACACATTTCGATGATTGTTTAAGGTTTATGTCCAATATCAAATTAAGATATTTTATGTAGTGTATATGTTGTGTGGAAGCTAGATACTATCTATACATAACCGTTAGGAGTTAGCGCTAGTACAAATGTGTATGTAACTTGTCCTATGATGATGCCCAGGTATTTACTGAGGACACAGTGACTTACCATTAGTAGTTAGTTGAGTAGAATTATTGGTGACGTGTGTATTGTAATTATTGTAGTGTGTAGTTCACAATGTCTATAACCATGACGTCCATAAAGGATCTTACGGAAATGGGTAAGGAGTTAGGGTATGCTGGAGAGGAGCTTAGAACCTTTGTTAAAGACGAACAGGCTAGGGAAAGGGAATTTAGACTGAAGGAAAGAGAAACTGAGAAAGATAGGTTAGAAGTAGAAAGTAGATTAGCTAAAGAGAAGCTAGAATTCGAAAGTAGGTTAGTTAAAGAGAAGGTAGAATTAGAAAGTAGATTAGCTAAAGAGAAGCTAGATGCTGATAAAGAGAAGCTAGAATTAGAAGGCAGGTTAGCTAAAGAGACGCGAGATGATGAAAGTAGAATAGTAAGGGAGAAGCAAGAGTTAGAACATGAGAGGTTCGAAACAGATGGGAGACTAGCTAAGGCTAAGATGATAATGGAAAGGGAGCAAAAAGAGTTTGATCATAAGTTAGCTTTAGAGTTGGAAGCAGCTAAGACACATAGTAAGGAAAGTAAAACTGAAGGGAAAGATAGTTATTCTGGGAAGTTAAAAGGTTCGAAGTTACCATACTTTGATGCTGACAAAGATAACATGGACAGTTACTTGTTACGGTTCGAGCGTTATGCTGAGTTACAGGAATGGACCAAGGATAAGTGGGCAGTTCATTTAAGTGCGTTATTGAGAGGCAAGGCCTTAGATGTATTTTCTAGATTACCTAGTGTAGATGCTCTTGACTATGACAAGTTAAAGGATGCTCTTTTAAAGAGATTTGAGTTAACTGAAGAAGGTTTTAGAAAGCGGTTTAGAGCTTGTCTGCCTGAGAAAGGCGAGTCATTTATTCAGTTCATTAGTAGATCTAGAAATTACTTAGATAGGTGGTTAGAGTTAGGGAAGGTAGCGCAGACTTATCAGGGCCTCATAGATTTCTTGTTGCGGGACCAGCTATTCAATGTTTGTAGTAGAGATCTGTTCTTATTTCTTAAAGAAAGAAAACTAACTAGTGTAAATGAAATGGCAACTCAAGCAGATCAGTTTGCCGAGGCTAGAGGTGGAGCTTATAATGTAGTGTCGAAAGACAGAACTTTTAGAGATAGGCAAGGGGACGATCATAAACAGAAAGGCCAGAGTGGAAACTATAGAGGTGGTGGTAGTTCGATGGGTGCTAGAGGAGGTAGCAATAGTGGTAACATAGGTAGACCTTTTATTCGTTGTCGTCACTGTAATGGGAATCATGCTTCACATGAGTGTAGGAAAGCGGTGAAAGTGTCCGCTGTCGTAGACAATTTTAGTGACAATAGTAGAGGGGACAACCATGTAGGTAGTCCGAACCAAGGTTTTAACAACCCATGGAATTTCGGTAGAGGTAGAGGTGGTCAAAACCGAGGTAGAGGTAGAGGCAGAGGTAGTAATAGTCCGGTTATTAAAACCGAGAGTAGTAGCTGTTGTGTTAAAGCGGATGGTGTAATGGCGAAGATCGGAACATGTCTCTTTCCGTATGCAAATCTTCCAACGGCAGATGGTAGAGTGAATGGCACGGACGTAATTGTAATGAGGGATACAGGTTGTACAGGTGTGGTAGTTAGGCGTAGTTTAGTTACGGATGACCAGTTGGTAGGTAAACAGTCACCGTGTATGTTGTTAAATAAATCGGTAGAGCACGTGCCAATAGCGAGAATAGATGTAGATACACCTTACTTTAAAGGGACTACAGAGGCACTATGTATGGACGATCCGATGTATGATTTAACGATGGGGAACATAGAAGGTTCAGTACTTCCGGTAATGTCCGATTTTAGAAGTAGCATAAGTAATGCCGTAGAGACTAGAGCGCAGGTTCAGAAGCAAGCTCAGGCTTATAGAAAATTAAAGGTTCCTGCAGCCGTAGGTGACATATCTAAAGCGGAGTTTATAGAAGCACAAACTCAAGACGAGTCATTAGGTCCTTGTAAGGTGAAGGCCAAGGATGGTGTAGTGAAGAAGTGTAAAGGGTCCGGTAGTTGTAAGTTTGTATATAAGAATAGATTATTGTACAGAGAATTTGAAGATAGTGGTAGGAGACAGTTTCACCAATTAGTGGTTCCTACCCAGTATAGAACGACAGTGCTTAAGGTAGCTCATGAGTCGATTATGGGAGGTCATTTAGGCGTAAAGAAAACGTCAGATAGAGTATTGGCAGAATTTTATTGGCCAGGCGTTAGTGGAGATGTAACTAGGTATTGTAGGTCCTGCGATGTATGCCAAAGGACAGTACCAAAAGGTCGAGTGACCAAAGTACATTTAGGTCAGATGCCACTGATAGATACACCATTTAAGCGGGTAGCCGTAGACATAGTTGGACCAATTTTTCCAGTGTCAGATAGGAAAAATAGGTACATTTTAACCATGGTAGACTATGCAACTAGGTATCCGGAGGCAGTCGCATTGCCCTCAATTGAAACTGAGAGAGTAGCTGAGGCATTAGTTGATATGTTCAGTAGGCTAGGTGTACCAGAGGAAATGCTGACTGATTGTGGGTCACAGTTTACGTCAGAACTTATGGCTGAAGTAAGCAGGTTATTGTCTTTGCGTCAAATCATGACAACACCATATCACCCTATGTGTAACGGGTTAGTCGAACGATTTAACGGGACGTTAAAGCAAATGTTACGGCGTATGTGTACCGAGAGACCCAAAGATTGGGACAAGTATCTCAATGCTTTATTGTTTGCATTTAGAGAGGTACCACAAGAGAGTTTAGGATTCTCTCCGTTTGAGTTATTGTACGGTAGGTCAGTTAGAGGTCCCATGAGGATTCTTAGAGAGATGTGGGCAGGTGAAGTAGATAGTGATGAGGTTAAGACTACATATCAGTATGTTTTAGATCTGAAGGAGAAACTAGAGGAGACTTGTAAGATAGCTCAAAGTCAGTTAGTTAAGGCAAGTACCAAGTATAAACGGTACTATGACCAGAAAGCTAGAGCTAGGAAGTTTAAGATAGATGACCAGGTGTTACTGTTACTCCCGACCGACAATAACAAGTTGTTATTACAATGGAAAGGTCCGTTTTACGTTAGAGGGATAGTGAACACTATGGATTACCGTATCGAGATAAACGGAAAGTTAAAGACCTTTCATGCGAATATGCTGAAAGAGTATATCAGTAGAACCGATAATGTGCAACAAGGGGTGTTAACCGTAGTTAATGTTGCAGTTATTGAGGATAGTGAGGAAGACAGTAGTGAGGACACTAGTCCCATGTATTTTCCCACTAGTGTAGGTAGGGAGACAGCAGCCGATGTAGACATATCGGGCATGCTTAGTGTAGCAGAGAAACGAGAGGTTAGTCGTTTAGACTCTGAGTGTAATACTGTTCGGTCCGATAAGTCGAGACCAACAGATGTAGTGCAGTGTAGCTTTAGGCACACTTTAGCAAAGCCGATTAGGGAAACGAGAGACCCTACTCCATTTCGCAAACGGTATACTGGTAATGCGATGGATGCAATGTGTAAAGTTGGAGTTCTTGTAGTGGCAGAAGGTAGTGTTATTAGCAACAGTAGAGTCGGTGTAATAGACCGTGGAAAGGACAATATTGGGGCAGACTATTTAAGTCGCCGCACATAATGACCGGTTTAATACAATAGTGTATTGCAGTGTATTGTACAATAGTAGTATATGTTACGACAGGGTAGTGTACAATTGTAGAATAGTGTTGAAATTGTAATTACATGTTATAGTTAGGTTATAACTGCAGTGGTAATAGTTAACATACTCAAGCGATTGAGCGATCAGCTTGTACGTGTTGTCGCTCGTTTGCTCAGAAGAATTAATAGTTTCTTAACGTGTAAATATTAAGTTATCATTTTGTTGAATTTTAAAAGTGTAGCACTTTCTTTAAGTGGGGAGATGTTGTCACAAAATGTCACGGGTAGAGCGTACTGGTCGTATATAGCTCTTGTATCGGTTACACCCAAAATCTATTGTTCGAGTTGAAACAATTTCACAATATTCATGATCTATTCATGTAACACGTAAAAGCGTGCACATTTTAAGTGGCCGCCAGAGAGGCCGTGTCATAAGTTTAGTTTTGTGCTAATGCATGTAAACGTATAGGTATATTTTCCTTAAACGGCAAAATTGTATAAGGGCCTCGCGTGTAGATTCAATACTGTAGATTTAGCCACGTTTGTCACGGACTGAACGGGGCAAATAATGATTTGGGCGTAATGTTTGCTATAAAACCCATTGTCTTCTAGCTATCGCCGGGATCATCGATAGTACTTTGTTGGAACAGAGATTGGACGGCAAATTTCACAGGCAACATGTGGTTAGTAGTTTTATTAAACTTTTATCGTATATTTGTATTCAGTGGGCGGCGCCATCTTGTTTGGCGGTTACGACATCCGGTTAGCATTGATGTTTCTCAAACATAACTTTAGACTAGCATATGATTTTGAAGTTACTTTATTAGATGTAATTATTGTAATTGATCATTAATTGTAAAACAATATTAATTTGATAACAGTGGATAATAGGTGCATTAGTTAACGTTGGCGTATAACTCGGTGATTGTAATACACAATTGTTAACATTAGTTAACAATGAGATGAGTGACAAGAATAAATGCGTGCATGCATAACTCAGTGAGTGTAATATATGAGTAATTTGATCATGTTTATATTACATGTATTAGGGGCATTGATTAACAGCGACGTACATAGCGTATACATGGCGTTGTAGAATATGTATACATTGCTACTCATCATAAGTACAGCTTACATATATTGATTGAATAATGATTTGTTTGGGTAATGGTAATTGTGCAAGATTGTTATGTTTGTCAACCGACATCTAAAACGTATGTATAATTACAGCCTAAGCCATCCAGGGTTGGAAATAAGCCATCCAGGATATAAGCCATCCAGGGTTGGAGTAAGCCATCTAGGTTTGGATATCCAGGAGTGGAGCTAAGCTTCCACGACTGACGTTACAAGCGGTGGAGACGGTCCCCGTACCTGCGCAGCCAGGTTTTACTAACGACAACCCCCGGGACACAAGGTGGGCCCGTTACCAGTCCTCACTGGAGGAATATCATTCACAATCTCAGTGGAGATTAACTATCATTGCATCGCGTCATCAACCCTTACAGAAGGCATTTGATGACAATCATCCATTGAATTCGCGCATCATCATCTTCATGAGCTCTCGCGCATCACAGTTATCGCGCTAGATCAACATTGTTATAGCTTTAACAACACTTTAGTGTCTTAGACATTCAGTATTTATAACAATACTAAGAACGTCTTAAACGTTCAGGAGAACATTCTTTTCATAGCTCATTTGTGTATTCGCTTGTTTTTTTAGATAATTGTATATATATTAAACATATTTTAAAAGTTGCATTAAACTTATGTAAATGCATTCACCGTCATTGATTCTTTCCTGAGTTAGCCCAACCACTAAGGTCATCCTGTGACACATACTACGACGAAACCAATTCCCAAGTTAAGTTGAGCTAGGACAATAAATGTAGGAGATATAGACCTGTAAACACAGGTTACACGCAAAATTTGATGTGAAACAGACACATTTTAAGAGCTATCAGAATTTGGGTTCCATTGGAGCCCAGGGGTTACAGGAACCAAAATTACTTTAGCAGCTAATGCTATAAGGAAGCTTATGGCCAAATCCGGTTGTGCCAGGATAAGAAATTGTAAAATAGTCATATCTCTAAGTATATTATAAACTATATAATATGTGAAATATGCACATGGTGACAGCTTAATAACTTGGTCATGATCAACAGGAAATATTAAGATACGGGTCATACCGAATCACTTGTAAAACTAATAGAGCCATATAATTAACTCCGGCCACTCATGTTTAACAAGGAACCTCTGTGTGTATTGATCAAGTATATAGTAATTAGCGATCGGTCAACTTAGACTTGACCATAAAACTCGATAAAAACGACGACGATAAGATGTCGGTACCACCATTAGTCATGTCACGAAGAGGGTAGGAATCATACTAATTGGTGTGAATCAAATACTTATGCCAATTACCATGAAATTAACGTCAGCACGTGTGTCTTAATGGACTCAAACAAAGAACCATTGTTTTATAACATATAGATATTTTAGTATAAATAAGCCCGCTCTGAGGTATTATTTCAGACCGGCACAGTTTGTTAACTTAAGCAGTTAGAACGTATATATGTATTAAAGGCTATACGATCGAGAATTAAACTTCTTAGACAAGAACTGACTTTGTGTTTTATAATAAGAAGGAATTGGACAGGCTATATTACAAAATGTAAGAAATATAGACTTATAAACACAGCTTACACGCACAATTTGATGTGAAATGAGACACGTTTTATGTTTAATCAGAAATTGGGTTCCATGGGAGCTTATGCAGTCCATAAGATAATGTTATTAAGGAAGCCCATGGCCAAATTTGGTTGTGCTAGGATAAGAAATGTAAGAGAAATAGACTTGTAAACAGCTTCCACGCAAACCTTGATGTGGGACGCCGACGCCAACGCCGGGGTGATTACATAAGCTCTCTTATTCTTCGAATAGACGAGCTAAAAATGATACCCAACTGTATATTCCTAACTCTACTGTTAGAAAAAGTCGTATTGCAATTACAAGTTGAAGTCGTACCAGTTATAATTAGCATCTTGATTTCATGTTGGCTTCAAACCTGCTTGCATACAATTAAATAAAAGTTTGAGTTTTCGTATCTTCTTCTTCTACCATATATTTATATTATTGGTGCTATATATTCAACACATGGTTATATGCAAACAACTATTTGCTTTATACTATTCTCATGATAAAACATGCAAGGTGAGTGGAAAAAAATCACAGGATACGGTGAGTTTGTAAAAAAAAGATTGCCGTGTGTCCCTTTAAATGTGATGAAGGCTTCGGGACAAATCAGAGTTCAGTTGTGAGTATACTTATATATTCTTAATGAGAAACGTTTCGAAAATATTGAAAAAAATAACATTTAGCTCATTTTTTTAAAAAAAAATTCAAGAAAAAAATTCAGAGACAAAACCAGCCTCATTTTGTTGCGGAAATGCCTCCAGATTGCACCAAGGCAGTCTAGGCAAAAAAAAATCAGGGAAGCATGCCCACGGACCGCACTAGACTGTTTGCGTACACATTCTAAAGTCCCTAGGGGGTGGTGGTAGTGGTTTCAGTTAAGTTCTTCATTTAGATCACTTTTTTACATAGACAAAACCAGCCTCATTTTGTTACGGAAATGCCTCCAGATTGCACCACAGACGGTTTAGGGAGGGCAGGGGCGGAGGGGGGGGGGGGGGGGCGGAGGGGGGGGGCGGGGGCAGGCAGGCATGCCCCGGAGCCGCCTAGACTGTGTGCGTACACATTCTAAAAAGTCCCTAGCTACTCCCCTGCAATGGTAACGGTAAGGTTTGGTACACCCTTCACCCTAGATAAAAAATCAGGTGAGCATGCCCCCGGACTGCACTAGACTGTTTACGTACACATTCTAAAGTCCCTAGGGGGTGGGGGGGGGGTGGTTTCAGGTAACTTCTTCATTTAGATCACTTTTTTACAGACAAAACCAGCCTCATTTTGTTGCGGAAATGCCTCCAGATTGCACCACAGACTGTTTAGGGGCGGGGTGGGGGGCATGCCCCCGGACCCCATTAGACTGTGTGCGTACACATTCTAAAAAGTCCATAGCTACGCCCCTGCAATGGTAAGGTTTGGTACACCCTTCACGCTAGAACCTAGATTAAACACCCGGCTTTTTTGCTACGGATCGTTCCAATGCGGTACCCCTATTGTCAACCCATTGGTGTTTGAGGTGTTCCATACTTTTCTTGATTCGGTGTTGTTTGTTTTGAATACATGTTTTGGTTGACTGTCTTCTGTGAATTCTTCATTAATTATTTTCCTGTTTGGTAAATGTACCTACTTTTCACTTTTCTAATGGTCGTCCAACAAAGTCGACATCAGGTGTTTGCCAAGTACTGAAGCTAATTTATGGTTATAGCCTGCATTTATAAAAGTAAAACGCGAAGATATATGTATAAAACAAAAGCATAGAGAGCCACATTAAGGACTAACAGAAAAATGTTCAGCAAATGTTTATTGGGACACACCGCAATCTTTATTTTTATACATCAATAGGGACGCTTTATGTTGTGGCGTTATCCATCCGTATGTCCATTAGCTTTTACCTGATAACTAATTCTGGCTAATAGCTTTTAAAAAATAAAGTCTACAATGAAACTTTGTAAAGATCTTCAACATGATCCAATAAATACATCTGATAAAGGCCCATAACTCTGATGTTTTTTTAAAAATTATTTCCCTTTGGAAAAAGGCTTAACCTGGAAATTAACCCATCATTTTACAAGTGATTGTGGCTGATGACTTCCACAGTATTAGGTGTACAACAACGAAACTGTGCACACAAGTGATTGTGGCTGATGACTTCCACAGTATTAGGTGTACAACAACGAAACTGTGCACACACGTGACTGTGGCTGATGACTTCCACAGTATTAGGTGTACAACAACGAAACTGTGCACACAAGTGACTGTGGCTGATGACTTCCACAGTATTAGGTGTACAACAACGAAACTGTGCACACAAGTGATTGTGGCTGATGACTTCCACAGTATTAGGTGTACAACAACGAAACTGTGCACACAAGTGATTGTGGCTAATGACTTCCACAGTATTAGGTGTACAACAACGAAACTGTGCACACAAGTGACTGTGGCTAATGACTTCCACAGTATTAGGTGTACAACAACGAAACTGTGCACACAAGTGATTGTGGCTGATGACTTCCACAGTATCAGGTGTACAACAACGAAACTGTGCACACAAGTGACTGTGGCTGATGACTTCCACAGTACCACAGTATTAGGTGTACAACAACGAAACTGTGCACACAAGAGATTGTGGCTGATGACTTCCACAGTATTAGGTGTACAACAACGAAACTGTGCACACAAGTGATTGTGGCTGATGACTTCCACAGTATTAGGTGTACAACAACGAAACTGTGCACACAAGTGATTGTGGCTGATGACTTCCACAGTATTAGGTGTACAACAACGAAACTGTGCACACACGTGACTGTGGCTGATGACTTCCACATTATTAGGTGTACAACAACGAAACTGTGCACACAAGTGACTGTGGCTGATGACTTCCACAGTATTAGGTGTACAACAACGAAACTGTGCACACAAGTGATTGTGGCTGATGACTTCCACAGTATTAGGTGTACAATAACGAAACTGTGCACACACGTGACTGTGGCTGATGACTTCCACAGTATTAGGTGTACAACAACGAAACTGTGCACACACGTGACTGTGGCTGATGACTTCCACAGTATTAGGTGTACAACAACGAAACTGTGCACACACGTGACTGTGGCTGATGACTTCCACAGTATTAGGTGTACAACAACGAAACTGTCGGCTGATGACTTCCACAGTATTAGGTGTACAACAACGAAACTGTGCACACACGTGACTGTGGCTGATGACTTCCACAGTATTAGGTGTACAACAACGAAACTGTGCACACACGTGACTGTGGCTGATGACTTCCACAGTATTAGGTGTACAACAACGAAACTGTGCACACAAGTGATTGTGGCTGATGACTTCCACAGTATTAGGTGTACAACAACGAAACTGTGCACACAAGTGACTGTGGCTGATGACTTCCACAGTACCACAGTATTAGGTGTACAACAACGAAACTGTGCACACAAGAGATTGTGGCTGATGACTTCCACAGTATTAGGTGTACAACAACGAAACTGTGCACACAAGTGATTGTGGCTGATGACTTCCACAGTATTAGGTGTACAACAACGAAACTGTGCACACAAGTGATTGTGGCTGATGACTTCTGTGCAAACAAGTGATTGTTGTGGTTGATGACTTCCACAGTATTAGGTGTACAACAACGAAACTGTGCACACAAGTGATTGTGGCTGATGACTTCCAAAGTATTAGGTGTACAACAACGAAACTGTGCACACAAGTGAGTGTGGCTGATGACTTCCACAGTATTAGGTGTACAACAACGAAACTGTGCACACAAGTGATTGTGGCTGATGACTTCCACAGTATTAGGTGTACAACAACGAAACTGTGCACACAAGTGATTGTGGCTGATGACTTCCACAGTATTAGGTGTACAACAACGAAACTGTGCAAACAAGTGACTGTGGCTGATGACTTCCACAGTATTAGGTGTACAACAACGAAACTGTGCACACAAGTGACTGTGGCTGATGACTTCCACAGTATTAGGTGTACAACAACGAAACTGTGCACACAAGTGATTGTGGCTAATGACTTCCACAGTATTAGGTGTACAACAACGAAACTGTGCACACAAGTGACTGTGGCTAATGACTTCCACAGTATTAGGTGTACAACAACGAAACTGTGCACACAAGTGATTGTGGCTGATGACTTCCACAGTATCAGGTGTACAACAACGAAACTGTGCACACAAGTGACTGTGGCTGATGACTTCCACAGTATCAGGTGTACAACAACGAAACTGTGCACACAAGTGATTGTGGCTGATGACTTCCACAGTATTAGGTGGACAACAACGAAACTGTGCACACAAGTGACTGTGGCTGATGACTTCCACAGTATTAGGTGTACAACAATGAACCTGTGCACACAAGTGATTGTGGCTGATGACTTCCACAGTATCAGGTGTACAACAACGAAACTGTGCACAAAAGTGACTGTGGCTGATGACTTCCACAGTATCAGGTGTACAACAACGAAACTGTGCACACAAGTGATTGTGGCTAATGACTTCCACAGTATTAGGTGTACAACAACGAAACTGTGCACACAAGTGATTGTGGCTAATGACTTCCACAGTATTAGGTGTACAACAACGAAACTGTGCACACAAGTGATTGTGGCTAATGACTTCCAAAGTATTAGGTGTACAACAACGAAACTGTGCACACATCTACAACATAATCCAAAGAATACATCTTATAAAGGCCAGATTCATTTTTTTTTAATTATTTCCCTTTGAAAAAGGTTTAACCTGGGGCCTGTTTTATCAAACATCTTACGATAATAAAATCGTTCTTTTTTTTCACCTAAGCATTCAATGTAGACAATTAATGTGTGCACATAATGCAGAAATATCTAATGTATAAGAAAATGAAATGAATTAAATTGGGGTTTTAAGGCGCACCAACACATGAAAGGTTATATGGCGCCAAACAGGAATGAACATGCCAGGCTAATCCTCCATGTACATCGAGATAAAATATGGAGAACCGGCCTAGAACCTTCTCACCCTGAACTGCAGAGTTGCTGCAAATTCTATTGTAGACACTCCATTTACGCTGGAGCCACGTTATAGTTTTTCTGCCACTGCCCTAGTGATATGAACGAGATGGCACCTGAAACAATGCAGGGGTCATGATGAAGACCTTTAATGAGCATGAACAAAAAATGATAAAATGAATTTGGGGGGGGGGGGTTCTACCCCACTGCCTTCCCCTTGATCGGGATCTGCAGTGGCTCTATTCTTTGCCGGGGCGAAAATGAAATGAAATCACATTTACATTACTTGCATATGTTTATTTTAAAAGTGTAATTGATAGAGAAGCATTTAAGAAATTGATTTACGATAAAAATGGTCGTGGTTTCATAAAACGGGGCCCAAGAACTTAACCTTGCCAACGACGGATGTCAGGCGGTGCTCTTGTTTAGTTAGTACTTCTACATTACTTGCATTTGTTCAATCATCAATAATAGTTATCAGGATATAAATAGTTTTTGCATATTATTAACTACTGATAATATTGCACCAATAATATGTGGTAGAATAACAAAGAAAAAATGAAAACACAATTTTTTTACTTTAATTTATGCCAGCAAGTTTAAAGTGAACATAGTACTGGATTAATAAATACAAATGATGCTAATTTTACTGCCTGATACAAACTTCAGGATTGCCGTGTGCCTACCTTAACGTGTCATGTTCCAAGTTGTTTTCCAGTCCTTTTTACCGCCTTATACAAACTTCAGGATTGCCGTGTGCCTACCTTTAACGTGTCGTGTTCCAAATTGTGAAAGCGGGGGTATAAATATACTTGACCATTAGTCAGACTGGCTGTAACCCAAATAAGTTATCGTCGATAAACAGATTAATATTATTATATTACTATTATTATTAGAGTACTGTGCATTTCAGGGTACCTATGCGTCGAATATGAATCGAGATTTTTTTTTATTACTTTCTATATGTTTTCATACCTGATATGATTGAAAAGAATGAAAACGGACACTCCTGAATCTGTTTTCAAACTTCGTGTAGCCATCCTGTAAGCTTCGCAAAGCCAAAAATTCATTTTGAACTCCCATGTTTACATGTAATTTTACCGACAGCCGAAAACCAAAATGGCGACGTCGGAAGATTCCATTTTTCTAGGGTAGGGCGACTTAAAAAATCAGTTATCCAACAGTGGTGTAAATTACAAATTATAACTGCACTATACTATTTACCTACCCTTTATTTGCTAGATATAAGGGTTTTAATTTCAAAATAAAGGATAAGAATGATTGATTGCCGGAGGTGCTGAACATTGAACAACAACACCACCCTGCATAACCAACGTTTTACTTGGTACATCTGAACCCTACAAACACACATGCGCAGACGACAATTTATAAAAATAACGCCGCCATGTTGTTTTAATTTTTACAATGGAAACCAGGGCGAAGCGTGACCTAAATCTCAATTACTCACTGGTGGGGGTCCGGAAATTTTTAAAAAATAAAGCTTGTACGTGACTTCTGGTACATTTTAGGGTCAGGATGAAAGATTTAAATCCTGTCGAAAATACCATTATTCCTTAACATTTCATTCACCTTAGAACTGAAAATTATGGCTCACCTTTTTATTGCGTTTTTCGAGTTTTTATTTTTTGAGCCTTCGTTTGAAAAGTTTACTCACGTGAGTAAATGAGTATGGCACGCTACGCGCCTGTAAACAATGGGGTCAAAATGAATTTTAGGCTTTGTGAAGCATACCGGATGGCTATGGCAGGATTGCAAACAGATCCAGGAGAGTCTATTTTCATTCTGTCTAACCATATCAGGTATGAAAACATAAAGTAAGCAATAAAAAAAAATCTAGATTCAATCCGACGCACAGGCATCCTGAAATGCATAGTATTGACTTAGTAGTTGCAGTCATATATTACTTGCAACAGAACATGTAACTTAACTTGAACATAATCATAAGTTGTACCTAAACAAGACCTATATTTCAGAGAAAAAAGGTCAGGGCAATAAACCTATACATATATTATATTGCAGATAAAGTAGGTCACAGCCAAAACTTTTTTTACCACGTCAGGTTGAGGAATATGCTGATGCTTTTAATATCCTATGATTAAACTGAACTGAAATGTGTTTTAAGGCGCACCAACACATGAAAAGGTTATATGGCGCCTAACAGGCATGAACATGCCAGGCTCATCCTCCATGTACATCGAGATAAAATATGGAAAATGGGCCTAGAACCTTCTCACCCTGAACTGCAGAGTTGCTGCAAATTCTATTGTAGAAACTCCATTTACGCTGGAGCCACGTTTATTGTTTTTCTGCCACTGCTCTTTTGATGTGAGCGAGATGGCACCTGAAACAATGCAGGGATCATGATGAAGACCTTTAATGAACATGAATTGAATTGGGGTTTTAAGGCGCACCAACACATGAAAAGTTTATATGGCGCCTAAAAGGCATGAACATGCCAGGCTCATCTTCCATGTACATCGAGATAAAATATGGAAAATGGGCCTAGAACCTTCTCACCCTGAACTGCAGAGTTGCTGCAAATTCTATCGTAGAAACTCCATTTACGCTGGAGCCACATTATTGTTTTTCTGCCACTGCTCTTTGATGCGAGCGAGATAGCACCTGAAACAATGCAGGGATCATGATGAAGACCTTTAATGAATATGAACAAAAAATGATAAAATGAACATGAATTTGGCCGTATTCTTTGCCCCGTGACCAAACGGGGCCCCCGGCAACCACACGGGGCTTAATGAACATGAACAAAAAATGATAAAATGAACATGAATTTGTGGGGATTCTACCCCTCTGCCTATCCCTCCAAAGGGATCTGCAGTGGCCCTATTCTTTGCCCCGTGACCAAACGGAGGCACCCTGGAACCACACAGGGCATTAAAGGTCAAGATGAACAGAACATGTACGTAAACAGGACAGACAGAAGAACAAACTTATAACGACGCATATGTGATGAACAAGTCAAGCTCTCCCTGAAAGTAGCTCCATAAAACCGAGATAACAGTGGTTGATAAAACCTAGATAATAAACAGTGGTTGATAAAACCTAGATAATTAACAGTGGTTGATAAAACCTAGATAATTAACAGTGGTTGATAAAACCTAGATAATTAACAGTGGTTGATAAAACCTAGATAATTAACAGTGGTTGAAGCCTGAACAGAAGACGGGATTTTGAGATATAAAACAATCTCTATATTATAAGATCCAAACTTTAAATTTGTAAAAAGAAAACAAGCATATTATGTAAGATATTTTTTTATTTGCGACTACAATCATTTACCATGAAGGCCCCACCAAGGCAATTATTGGTTCAGATTTCGTCGAGTATTTGCGCAGACAAGGTTTTTGACGATCGAATCATAGACCTTTACCCAGTTGCCCAAAATAAATAGTCATGCTGTCATCGTGGACAGTCCCGTTCAATCTGTCATGTTTACTAGCGCTCACACCTCACACCTCACACCTCACCACTCAGTCTGTTCTTCCATAAATGACACAAATGGTATAATATGACAATGACCGCAATATTAATTGGCATCATTTGCCAGTAGACTGGTCCTCGCTGATGACGAAGCTGTTGTTTTGTTGTGATTGTTGTGATTGAGGGTTTTTGTAGAACGTCCACCTAGGTCCGTTAGCAAGACGAAGGTCCAACTGCTCCACACGCCAACTGTCAGATGATAAATGAGATGGTTTAGGAAAGTACATATGCATTAAAGTCATACAATCATGTTTGTTCTGTTACGTTTTATTATTAGATGACATTAGTATTATAAGGGGTAAGTTTGAATAATTTCATACAATTTAACCCTTTACCCGCTAAGCACGACTATAATAGCCTTTGCGTCCATTGTAAACCCAGATCAGGTTGTACATGTCACCAGGCTTGGAATTCACCAACGATTCTTCAGACTATTCTTAGACTTGAGCTCAGGTACTGAAACCTCATTCACAAATATTCCAATGACCTTCATAGATAAACAATCGTATGAAGTTGATATTCATTAGGATGTATCATATTTATACATAGCAGCTCCTTATGAACGTTTATAATTTAAACTTATAAAAATATGTGTGATTGAAATTTGCATACTTGGGCTTAAGTCTAAGAATATTCTCAAGAATGGTTGGTGAATTCAAGGCCAGATCGTTCCATTCAATTGTAATATATATACACGTAGCAGGATACATAGAGGATATTTGTTGGTTTGGAGTGAATATAGGATTTATTTTCATCGAGAAATGAGAAAACTTATATTTTCACGAGTGCTTTAAATCCTATATTCACGACAAACCAACAAATATTCTATTTATTTATATACTTTTTTTTATGCAACATTACCAAACTGTTTCAAACAGAAAATATGTTTCGTTCCGACAGTTCCCCTTTAATGTATCGCGGATAAATATAGTAATGCCAGCGCGATAGGCGATTTACATATATTTAGTGCAGTTTAGTGCGCATAGAATATATCTAAACTTTGACACACATTATGACTGTTATAAGCAAATGTAAACAAGAGGGCCAAGATGGCCCTAAATCGATCACCTGAGTATTGGCACATTATCAAACTTCTTTGAAATCTTATGATCATATACAATCTGTGCAAGTTTGGTTAAGATTGTTCAAGAAATGTGGGCTCTGTTGCATACATGTATAACAACATTGATATAAAGACACAGACAAAGTTTGGTAAATATCAAATACAAAATGAAGGTGCTAGAGTGTAACACCTTTGGCAGGACCCTGGTGTGGGGCCAAATGTGACCCCACGGTCACCATTTGAACAAATTTGGTAAAGGACCATAGGAGTATAGCAAATGCAAAATATTAACCTATGGCTCTTGTAGTTCCAGAGAAGAAGACTTTAATGTGTTTCCTATATAAGTCTATGTAAAACTGTGAACCCCGAGGCGCGGCCAAATTTGACACCAGGGTCACCATTTGAACAAACTTGGTAGAAGACCATAAGCTTATAGCAAATGAAAAATATTAAACCTCTGGCTCTTGCAGTTCCAGAGAAGATTTTTTTCAGTTTTTCCCTATACATGTCTATGTAAAACATGTGACCCTTGGGGCGGGGCCAAATGTGACCCTAGGGTCACCATTTGAACAAACTTGGTAAAGGACCATAAGCTTATAGTAAATGCAAAATATCAAACCTCTGGCTCTTGTAGTTTCCGAGAAGATTCTTAAAAAAAATAATCTATATAAGTCTATGTAAATTGAATTGGAATTGAATTGGATTTTATAGTCGCACCAACAGCTAAGGTCATATGGCGACTTTCCAGCTTCCACTGGTGGAGGAAGACCCCAGGTGCCCCTCCGGGCAATTTTCCTGCACGGGCGGGCACCTGGGTAGAACAACCGACTTTCCGCAAGCCAACTGGATAGCTTCCTCACATAAAGATTCCTAGGCCCTTGAGGGATCGAACCTACAGTGGTGAGGGGCAAGTGATTGCAAGTCAGAGACTCTAACCACTCGGCCACGGACGCCCCAAGTCTATGTAAAACTGTGACTCTCGGGGCGGGGACAAATTTGATCCCAGGGTCACCATTTGAACAAACTTATTAGGGGACCATAAGCTGATGCTACATGTAATACATGAGAGCTCTGTGCCATGTGGTTCCAGAGAAGAAGATATTTTTCAGTTTTTTTTCCCTATACAAGCTTATGTAAAACTGTGACCCCCGGGGTGGGGCCAAATGTGACACCTGGGTCACCGTTTGAACAAACTTGGTAGAGGACCATAAGCTTATAGCAAATGCAAAATATTAAACCTCCGGCTCTTGCAGTTTCAGAAAGATTTTTTAAGTTTTTCCCTATACATGTCTAAGCAAAACATGTGACCCTTGGGGCGGGGTCAAATGTGACCCGAGGGTCACCATTTGAACAAACTTGGTAAAGGACCTTACGCTTATAGTAAATGCAAAATATCAAACCTCTGGCTCTTGTAGTTTCCGAGAAGATTTTTAATTTTTTTCTATATAAGTCTATGTAAAACTGTGATCCCCGGGGCGGGGACAAATTTGACCCCAGGGTAACCATTTGAACAAACTTAGTAGAGGACCATAAGCTGATGCTACATTTAATACATGAGAGCTCTGTGCCTTGTGGTTTCAGAGAAGAAGATTTTTTAAAGTTTTTTGCTATATGTCTATATGAAAAACATGCAAAATCTCAATATACAAACTTTGGATCCCCGGGGCACGGCCATTTTTGACCCCGGGGACTTCATTTGAACAAGCTTGATAGTCTAGGCATTGGCAATCATTTTAAAAGAAAAACTGTTGAAATCTGTCCAGCGGTTCTGGAGAAGAAGATTTTTTAAGGTTTCGACCATACATGGTAATGGCGGCCATCTTGGATGTCGCGCTGACCTAATTTTAACAAATCTCAAAAGCATTCATCTAAGGATCATCCATGTGAAGTTTGGTCAAAATGAGCCAAGCGGTTTCTGAGGATAAGTCGTTTGAAGAAAAGTTAACGACGACGGACGACGGATGACGGACGACGGACGCAGAGTGATCCCAATAGATCACCTTGAGCCTTCTGCTCAGGTGATCTAAAAAAAGTAGTTCGATTTTTTCAAGGCAGTGAAAATATAAACAATGAGAATATAAGGTTTATTCTAACCATACAATCCACTATTTCACTGGGAAGTATATAATAAATAGAGTTACCAGAGACAGATGCAGAAGTAAATCAGAATAAGTTCAACTTCAGTAAGTAGGTGTGAGGTTAAACATCGCTTTTAGCATATCACGATGGTGTCTACTTGTAGCACTGAACTCAATGCTGAACTTTATAGTGCTGCCGAAAAATACCATTCCATAGACACATGACATGAAGCTGCAGTCACATTATACCGACACTGGCTGACAAAATCTAGCACTACCCTTTCTATGCTGAAGCAAGGAAGCTTTAATTTCATTTTATTAAGTTTTTGGTGCAACCCGACCTGCTTTGGGAGGCATTTGAGCCACTTTGGGACACTATACAACTACGCCACCAATGAGGTTAAATTTGAGCTGAATGCTGCGTGCCAGCCAGTGTCTTAAAAATAAGCTAAACATAAACGTTAAACAAACAAGGGATCAAATTGTACATTGTAGCCAATAGCTAACAAATTGAGTCTTTGATTGATTGATTGATTGATTGATTGAATTGGATTTTATAGTCGCACCAACAGCTAAGGTCATATGGCGACTTTCCAGCTTCCATTGGTGGAGGAAGACCCCAGGTGCCCCTCCGGGCAATTTTCGGGCACCTGGGTAGAACCACCGACGTTCCGCAAGCCAGCTGGATAGCTTCCTCACATAAAGAATTGAGTCTTTGAATTAAAATGTTTGTGTCTCTAGCCCGAATTCTTGTAAACTCAATGAAAACACGTATATTAGCCCGACTACATAAATAAAAAAAATTACTAGCCCGAATGACAGTTTACTAGCCCCAGGCTTCGGGCTAGTGGGTTAATTCGAAGACTAATGGAAGTGCCAAGACTTTCTACTTGCTATTTAAATCAAAGTACTAGTGCTTATACTTTAGACCTTTCATTGCAGGATTTTGATCAGATGTCATGTCATATAAAATATATACTAATCACACTCAGTTGCAGCGAGGTAGTAATGTAACAGTATAACTACTGTGCACCTATTCAGTTAATATGATTTCTTAAAGAAATGTAGACTTGGATTTGAGTTGGTTTCCTTTATTTCTTGCGAAGTTTAGCAAGTGCTAATGTTTTCTACTTCCAATCCACAAAATCAAGTAAATAGATGTTAAATTTGATCCCTGTAACACAGCATGTTCAGTGTAGGTTTGTGTGTAGGTTTGTTTATATGGTGTTTTACTTCATTTTCAACACATGTAAGGTTATATATGACGGTGGATTTTTTTTGTGGTGGACGCAGACCACCCACTTTTCCTGGGTAGAACCAGTACTGAACAAGTAAGTATTGACACTTCCTCACAAGTCGAGCTCCCAGTGGGATTCAAAACGCGCAGCGGTGAGAGGCGAGAAGGTTTACAATGCAACATCATTAACCACTCGGCCACGGAGACGCCAGTCAGTGTAGGAATGTAACAAGTAAGAGCAGGACAGTCTATATAACAGTAGCACAGTCTACTTACTATGGTTTCTCCTCCCCGGGTTGCTTGCTGCTCCAGCTGTATAACTCTGCCCTTCCTTTGGGTCCATACACCGGTAGTGCGACCTAAAACATTACATCACTACAGTGAATTTACAAGTTTTAAAGGCACAATATGTGCGTTTTCACCCATAATGGAGATATTACAGGTGTCAAATATTAGTGTATAATATTGCCGACGTTAACTGAAACAGCTAATTTTATAATTCCCCTCCAGTAAAAGGTTTGTTTACATACTCGATACATGTGCTATAATTAAACCATTTGGCTCTGCACCTTACCTGTATTATGCACCTTACCTGTATTATGCACCTTACCTGTATTATGATCCTTACCTGTATTATGCTAAGCGCTTCGTTCATGGAATACTTGGTAATAGTACATCAGTTTACACATGAGGTATTAAATAGGAATTAATAAGTTACTTGACAAAGTTTGATTGAATATAATTTCCAATTTAAAAGGCATTCGAATATATATTGTCAATGGTATCACTATGTTTTAACCTGCATATTCCGCTTTAAAACTTCAGTATAGTAACGCCACACTCAGTCCAATAGATAATATCAAATGATGTTGACGAGACAAAGTCCCTATCCTGCCATCAAAAGGCAAATTTTACAACAGACGTACACAGTTTCTAAAACTAATGATGATGAGGTTTATATATAAAACACACATTTTGAGTACCCAAACTCTTTAGACACAATATAAACGGCTTTAATCAGCCACTGGTGCGCTGTGTTAAGAGTTACCAACTCGTAATACATTTATCTCATATTCAATCATGGTATTTTAAGAACATGTGAATAAACCCATACTTCTTATCGGCACATAGATATTTTATTTATTATAGTACAACCTGTTTTACATATACGATACAACAATCATTCCATATTTACACAGCCAGCCTACAGAGGCTTAGGATGCACTTTCAAGAACAACAAATGTTATACATAGGTGAAAATACTTAGTCATTGCAAATACTGCCAAATAAGATACCATAGTTAGTAACTAGTTTTGTCATACTGCAAAGAAAATTCTCAGGATTTCATTGGTCAATGTGCCGTAGACATGAGCCCATATAAACATAGCCTAACGGCTCGGGTGAATATAATCCTAATAACTAATACTATATTCTGTAGATTTTAAATGTAACATTTTCTTGCTACTACTTAGCCTACATATTTGGATTTACTTTGTGTGACAATAGTTCTTATTAAACATATAAATGTGTATACATTATTATACAGGTGTTTTTTTTACTATATAACTGACGCCGGATCTGGGGAACCTACATTTTTCCCTTATTTAAAAAAAATCATGGACAAAAAAAAAGATAAATCGCCTTCGATGCTTCGCAATTGTTTATCGTAGAACACTTTACAACAATGACTTATAACAAGGGAAGTAACTGTTGTGGTTTCCGTTATATTTTGTGAACTTTTATCAGCGATGTCGCACAACTGGCAAAATTACCTCAAGAAAATTTTCCCACTAAATCGAAAAAATCGCGCGCTTTTCCCCTCTGAAAGGGCCTGGGCACCTTCCCCTATTTGTAAAAAAAACCACCTGTTATATGACCTGAACATAAGGATAGTGTTTTGATAAACGCTTTGCAGTATAATTTTGTCTTTATTTTTTTAAGAAATGTGTTTCAATATTGCAGTATATCTGTAAAGTCATTAATGTTGATGATTCTTTTTTGTGGTTACAATGTTGTTTACTTCATAAAAAACGTGCCACAAGGTAAAACATATGTCACAGCGTTTAGTGGGGGTTGAAAATGAAGGTGTCTAAAGCTCTGTATCGAGAATGAAGGTGTCTAAAGCTCTGTATCGAGAATGAAGGTGTCTAAAGCTCTGTATCGAGGATGTAAAACAGAAATATATAGTATACAACGTGTCATGTCTGTTCTCTCAAGAACAAAATGGCAACTGGCACATTTCTTTTCCATGTCCCAATGACTTTAAAAAGGAACTTCCATTTCCTCTTATACATGTATGGTGGGAAATAATATCCTTAAGGTACCTGCTCACACATAACGGACACACATGACGCACTGATGAAATTAATGTGCAATAAAATAGTGTTAGATATTAATAGGCATCTCAAATACATAGATTACAATATGATATTTAAAACTGGTAATGAACTGAATTGGTCTTAAATCAACAAATCCGCTGTTGGTATGTTTTTAAGTATTAAATATCATTATAAATACGATTTTTACCATGCCATTGATGTATGTTCAGTGAAAATATGTTTTTAAAGATAAAAATCGAACAGGCGAACAGGCATTGCTAAAAAATGGAAAAAAATCCAAGGGGAAAAACTCTTGCGCGAATTACCGGAAGTGACGTCATTGAGAACAAACTATTTTTTGTTCACATTGGGACTGAACGCAAAACAGTATACCTTGTGTGAAAATGTGAAGCGATCATGATACTGAGTCAGAGGAAATGCCCGTGATAAGACGGTTACACAATGTGCAACCTTACGATTTTGAGCCAGAATACGTGTCTGAGGACGAAAATACATCGGATTCATCAACTGATGATGAAGTCGAACGCGTTGCAGGTTCAAATGGAGAGCTTGTAAAGACTATCGTGTCATGTCATTCGTTACGTTCAGCGGTTCATTACACTATTCACTAATCTAACAAAATAGTGTATTTATACACTTACAAACAAAAAACAACGTAAACATTGTTTTCATCGAAATCTGACAGTAAATCACCCGCAACACTGCAATATCTTGGTACTTACACAGTAACCGCGAAATGTAGTATATTCCGAAAGAATGGACCTGGTCTAATACCTATACATTAATACGAGCGTCAGATTTTTTTGCCGATAAGTAGACATAGAACAAATATATTTATTAGATATTATCCATAATTGATAAAAAAAATGAATAAAAACAATAATAAATGAAACAGCATATAATTTCGGCACCATAATTTCTATAGTATTATATATTTGCCATAAGTCGCCATCAACACCAAACACTCTAGGAGCGGAGTTTGCAATAAGACACGCTCTCTAGTCTCCACTGCCCCCAAATATCAATACAAACTAATCAAATATTGCGGTGCACTATTGAAGTACAGCCTAATTAGGGTACATACGTCGGTATATCACAAATGCACGCACCATTTAGGGAAACCTAGTTTTATGATATATTTCCTGTTTATTGCAACTACTCAAGTTGAGCGGTGTAATACCGCCGAGGGCAGACGCGTATTGCACAAGACGGATATATCACATGATATGCGAGCTCTGATTTGTCGCGCACAAAGAGAGAGAAAATAATATAGCTAAATGTATTATGAGCACGATATAGACAGTTAGTAAGTATACTTACTCATGTATACTTACTCCTGATATACAGATCGAAAACAGACCAAACATATCAAATTACCATAATATAAAGTATATTATTCTATTATACTTGTTTTACTTGTTGTTGCTTTGCCATAATACATTACTAAATTAATATAAAAGCTAGAAATATTATTATTTTTCTGCCATGTAATAGATATCCATGAAACATTTTGTATTTTTTTTCCAAATCTATAGACCTATATATGTTGATAATATATATATATATATAACACTATTGGCAGAAGAGGGTGAACAATTTAAAATGATTAAAATTAAAATTTGGAAACAAAGACACAGTGTTCAATTCACCGGATTCATTTAAATTTATATGCTGAACGTTCTTAGCAATATTTTAAAAGAAGACGGCTACATATTATTAGCGCCGTCAACTCTTCATTGATTCACGTAAAGACGCATATTTCTAATTCAACAGCTAAACATTCACGGTGTATATAAAGATCTAAGACTATACACCTTTATTCAATTTATCATACGTGTATACCCGATGAGGTGCTAAAATAATTGAACATAAATTTCAATCTTACTTCATGTATGAATTTCCGCCTCAACGCCGTCGAATAGGCGAAAACAACTTGTTTGGAGACGGCGGGGTTATGCACTTCTCATTTTTATAGTCAAATATCGTTGGTACCGCTGTTGATTTTAATATGCATGGCCTTTTGTTCTCCAAATTCAAAGATAATGAAACCAAAGGATGGACTTCCCACGAAGTAAACTCAAAATGTTTGCTACAAACTCGCGTGTCTTTCGTAGGTTCCCACTTTCTCGACGAGTCGGCCGATTTTCTTCGGTAACGGTCTACCCACACTTCAAATCTTAATATATCATTATCTCGATTAGGGAAACGAAAGAACCTTAGGTTAGTATCTTGTCCTTCTTTATGCAAACCTTTTCACCCAGCAACAGCACACGGCATTTTTAACAAGTACCATAAAACGTAATTCTACATAGACAATACTATACAACTCAATGCGACACCGCTAATCGTTTGGTACCAATGACGTCACAGGGTCACGTGACACTTACCAGGGCGAAACTCGAAGCGTGTGCGCTATGAGATAAAATTGGCTACTGTGAGAAAACGGGACAACCAATAAGTGTAAGATTTGAACAAATTGTATATTATATACATATATTTACGAATATATACTCAAAAAACACGCCATATTTCACCTTTAAGGACTTTAATATGTATGTATGGACAAAGGGAAGTAACTGGAAACTAAAAAGTTTACCTAATTACTTTGGGCTATTGGAAACATATGGACTAAGGGAAGTAATCGAATGTGAAAGTGTACCAGCTACACATATAACATACCTTTGCTATTTCAGTGGTTACTTCATGAAAACTGTGTCCCAGATCAAGATTTTTCAACACAATAGGTTTGCCCAGATACTTCTCTGCAGAAGGATAGCCTTCAAGAAGTTCCATCGATTTGTTCACATACTCGGTTTTGCGGAATCCATCTATAAACACAAAATAATATTCAGTTGCGTAACGTCATGACCCCTATTATCGTGGTATTCCCATTATCGTGGTACGTCATTACACGCGTTATTTATGATATATGACGATGAGTGACGTCACAGCTTGTGAGCTATTTTTACCAGAAGTGAATCCCCAACACTGTTGGAATATAAAAGTTAAATCAACTGCATCAATTTTCCTAAAGTATTAAAAAAAGTAAAAAATCTGTTAAAGAACAACTATTTTAAAGTTTGGACAATGTTTCTACCTCATATATATCCCCATAACAAAGTTACTTCGTGTTTACATTCATCCATCTGTTGTCCCAGAATTCAGACGCTGCTCCTGTTCGGATTATTCCTTTTTTCTGAAGGGGTATTCATAAAAAGGCATTGTGTAGCACATACCGTACTTCCTATAATTGGACCATTTTTCGACTTGCCACGATAATGGGGACCCTCTATCCATAATGGAATCTTCCGACCAAATCGGAATAGTTTGCGACATCCGGTAAAAAGTGATTCACCGGAGACAATTTGGTCAATGTAAACAAAGATGATATATTACTGAATTTATAGGTCTTTGAAATCGAGAACAATTATAAATGGTTGTAGCGCAGTTCACGTTTCACTACGATATACCACGATAATGGGGGCCATGAGGTTATATATATTTCGAAGGGTTATGACATATGTTCTCAGTTTCTTAACCAACTGACAACAAGGTATATATTTAACTTACCGATTTTGAGAATCCTAACTAGAAACTAGGCCATTTTGATGGGATGAATTACTCGCGTACATCTCTGTATTAACATTATATTAAATTCCACAAATTTTTTTTGTGAGTTTTCACCATATTCTGTCGCTCAGACTTGTTTTCAGGTTCATGAATTAAAGAGGGTGTAAGCCCCGTTTGATCACAGAAATCAGGCCAGTTGGTTAAGAGTATTTGGTTCACAGAGACTGGATTGAGGATGACATCCCCTAAGCTCAGACTAGCATACGGTAATGCACTCATCTCGGCATACACAGTATCAGTCTCGGCGTGCAGAGACCGATTTGGATTTGCACGTTTTTCATATGCCGGTGCCAGTGAGTTTATTTAGTATGACTGTTGCGGATTTAATGAGTATTCCGGATGTCACTGAGAAGCGGGATTCATCCATATAAATTATAATTCTAATGCAACTATTATGTAACACATTACTCCATTGGCGAACGTCTCAAATTTGTGACAGTAAAATGCCAGATTTACCGTCTGTAAATTACTTGACATCACATAACATTGCAACAAATGTCGTCATTGTATGGCGTCAACAAAATGCTGGCAACCGTGATTTGAGAAAAACAAGTGTGTATGTATGCAGGGCTTTATATGACAGGGATATGAAACGGCTGTACAATTGCTGTATTGTAATGAAAACACTTGTCGTCCAGATTATACGCAGCATTTATCGATTTTTATTATGCTTACTGTAGCGGTAGCGAGAGACCTGATGTGCGTACGGCACACCTATCTACATCGCAAACAGACATTGTATATCCATGTTTAACTGAATTATAATATATTTTATATCGCCATAAAGCCAATTAAATAAGCTTTCTAAGTGTAATTTGATTCCAAATAATGAAATTTTTTTTTTAGATAAAATCTCGAGTTGGAAAGGAAATAATTATATAGCAGTTTTCCTTTTCTTACCGTGTTTATTGTTTTGGTCATGGTACATCTATTTATTTAAATAAGATGCATGGTTAGAAAGCTAAATAAATAACCTTTCTATTTGTGTCATTTTATTCCAAATAACGGTTAAATACATAGGCAAAATCTCAAGTTAAAAAGGGAATATATCTCTTTCTTTTTTTATTGAAGCGTTTCTGCACATCATCGTGTATTTATTGTTTTGATCATGGTACATGAAAGTTTGTAAACATTTTATAAACTAAAAACAATGGACTGTACCGTTTGCTGAGATGACATTTAAGTGCATTTGTTTGAAAACAAAATGCCATTCTATTCAAAAAATCAAAATCATCAGCTCCAAAAAGGAGGTCAAGGTCATAGATGAAATCCATGCGTCCAAAATGATGCACTTCCCAAGACACAAATATGTCAAAATAGAATGTTTTGTCTTCCAAAGATTAAGCTATAAACTAGGTTTAAAGCATCCGGTGCGTAATTATAGTTCATGAAAAAGTGATGTAAATGTAACAATTAAAGTTATCTACCCTTTGCTTGGATGGTGAAGGTCACATTCACATTTGCTTTTTGACCCAAGAAACAACTACATAGATATAAGCAAAGTTTGAACAAGTAGTGCATACAGTTTGCCAGAAAGTGACCTAAAATGCAAATGTTGCAGGTAAAAATTATTAAGTTATCAGCCCCTTGCTTGAAAGGTCAAGGTCACATCCACATTTGCTTTGTCACGTTGAATTGTACCACTCAAGATACAACTATAAGCAAAGTTTGAAAGGTCTAGTGCATACAGTTTGTGTAAAATAGACCTAAATGCAAAAGTTGAGGGTAAAAATTATAAGGTTATCTGCCCTTTGCTTGGAGGGTCAAGGTCACATCCACATTTGCTTTGTCATGTTGTGATGTACCACCCAAGATACAACTATAAGCAAAGTCTGAAAGGTCTATTCAGTAGTGCATACAGTTTGTCAAAAAGTGACCTAAACGCAAAAGTTGAACCTAAAAATTATCAAGTTATCTGCCCTTTGCTTGGAGGGTCAAGGTCACTTCCATATTTGCTTTGTCACGTTGCGATGTACCACCCAAGATACAACTATAAGCAAAATTTGAAAGGCCCAGCGCATACAGCTTGTGAGAAAATGACCTAAACGCAAAACTTGAACGTTGACGCCTTCGCCTTTGCCGCCGCTGGAAAAGCAACACCTATGTCTCTTTTTTTTTGTTCGAAAAGGCGATACTTTTTTTTTTAACGACAACAAAAAAACATCAATCAGTTAATTTTTTCAGTCTAAATAATGTTTGTGAGGATAACAATAAATTATTTAAATGATTTATCAAGTGAGCAAAATTAAATTATCTTTCTATCTTTTCTATAGATATTTTAACAACAACTGGTAAAATAATATTGCATTGTCATTGTGTGAACAATTAAGAATTGCGTATTCTGTTGGCCTAACAAGCGCTTGAGTAATTAACAAACACACACTTATCAGTTTTACCGCAAGTGCAAAGAAGCATACGCCATAAAAGTATGTAATATATTAACACATAACATCATGTCATAAAGAGTGGTGACCTAGATGCACACTCTACAATAAACACACGCACACATAGCAAGATAATGTCCCATGTTGCGAGATCGAGTCCTGGGATCCTTTATAACAAATCCAAGATTAAAATGTATAGGTCGCCATTTTTCTATTAAAAAATCTCAAAAGAGCAAGTTTAAAAATTACTTTTTTCTTACCATAAGCCATAACCCACTTAAAAACTGCTGCAAGCAATATTTCAATATGTCTTATTATCGACAGGTACTATTAAAGTGCAAAAAACAAAAGTTTACCCCTTAAAAAATGAACATGATTGTCTAATTGGTCAGGAGAATTTTTTTTTTAAAATGGCCAACTTAAAATGTTATTATTACTGAAACCAAAGTCATAACCCACTTAAAAACTACAGCAAACACTATTTCAATGTCTTACTTGAAATCATCGACAGGTACGCTTAAAGTGTAAACAATGTGTTTACCCCTGTACAAAAACGAACATAATTATCCAAGATTTTTTTTTAAAAATTGGCATTAACATTTTTTTTTATTCATAATTTTGATAGAGCATCATCAAAAAAACTGACCAATCAGTGACCAGAAATAAGACCTACCAATACATTCTGGTAGGTGATAAACTCGGTCTTTATCCTTGATGTTCAACCAAGTTTACTGCTAAAATTAAGGTATCTACAGTGTGATTCTTTTAAAACCCTGCATATTTCATGTACATTAATGCAAACTGATTCAATATATGTATTTTTCAAAATCAAAACCTTGAAAATTATCGTCTTTTTACTCTGCAAAAGATTTTTATTTTACTATAGAACCTAAGGATAAAAACCGAGTAACACACATTTTATCACCTACTGAAAATAAGATAAAATCTCAATATCTTTGCAACGGAAAATTATGAATTGTTGAAACCAATGTCATAATCGACTTAAAAAATACCGTAGACACATTCAACAGAACCTTCAAATGACCATATCTTCTTTGTTTGTAATCCGATTTTGATGATTCCTTTCCAAGTTTTTCAGAACTCTCAATATATTAATAACGATAGTCTGTGTCACTACATACCCTTTAAACAACAGGACATGTGCAGTGAAGCAGTCGTCTAGCGAACGACAAGTGTTCAGCATGTTCAGACTATCAAACTACTGATGCTTAATTATTCTTTTAATTTTAGAACTGATAGATATTAGGATTAATATGAACCTTACCGTTTACAAGAAAGCTATATATATAACTCTGGTTAAATATGATTAAAATGCAGGGACTTACTTATTTAAGTTTAATAAGTAAAGTTAATTACTTTAAATAATTTATGAAACACGGAGTATGATATTTGAGTAACGCGCATCTACCTACTTTCAGTTTCAAGGTACTATTATAATGGCAATAACAAAGTCATTTACCCCATAAAAGCTCAATAGTCGGACAGCTTATATTACTAACACAACTAGAAAACAGCACTTGATATTGTTGCATGAGGTGTTCTAAAATGTGTTTAAAACAAATAAACACTCTATATTCACTATACAGAGTTAGTGATGAGACCCTCCGAACTCGAGATTTGATAATGGCAATCGGTTGAATGATTTTATTTTACATTTGTGGTATTTAATTGGATAAACATTATCCATGCGATTTTCAATCTGAAACAGTATGTGCTTGGTTTTAAGGTCTGAAATTACGTTTTAAGATTCCACGGTAGCGTAAAACGAAACATTAGACCGTAAAATAACTTATCATACCGTTGAAAACCTAAAGATGGTTATTTATCTCTTGACTTAATTGACATTCAAGCGCGTGAAGGACATGTTTTTTTAGTTCAACAAATTATTTACTTTGTATTTTCTTCTTGAATACTGTAAATACAATTGCTGTCACTATGGATCCACCAAAAGCAATTTTAGTAAGAGTTAAAGTGCTAACCATAGCTCTTTAAATTACTCATAAACTAAGAAAATAGCATTTTGTTACAACTTGCGGAAATAACAGGTGCGCGTTGTCCGCTACCGGAAATGACAATTTGAATGTGACTCTAAATAACTTAACAATTTGGTTAAAGTATAACCTTTATGGAGAGGATAGAATCCAAACCCGTCCATAACAAAATATATACAAATTTATTTAATTAAATAAACTTATTTATTAAAACTAAACCATTCTTTAGTTGTATTATCGAAATAAAAAGCTTGCAATTTAGTACAAACATAAAAAATCGATAACTTATAAAACTATATCCCCTAGCAACGGGGAAGCTTAAGTCCGCCATTTGTATTTACAACGGTCGGCTGGAACGAAAAAGTGGGGAAAAAACGCACGTCTGGTATTGATCTCTCTGGTGCATAGAAATATACATTGACACACGAAATACATTTTATTCTGCAAATTTATTGGATATATTAATGTGTCATTAGTCTGAAATGGCTGAAATTCAGGTAAAATTGTGTACTTTTTTTTTTATGTTTATTTCTGTTTTGTAAAAAGTGAACTGCAGTAGCTAGATCTCGTGGGACGTACTCCAACTTCCAAGGCCACAGGTCATATGTAGCTCGCTCTGAAATTATTTGTATGAAACGTAGATCTGGTGATTTACAACCTTAATTTGGCTTAAAGTTAAAACAGTCGGAAAGTTTTTCAAACTGCACCAGCCACTGTTAAACAGACAGTGCCCTGTTATGTCATAATGGCCTATGTGTTTCAGTGATAGGAAAACATTAACAGTGAGAATCATAGCTCTTATATATGCCTGCTGTAGAGTCATGTATCAAACTAATGGAATTATAGAAGTATCTGGAACGACACTATCCACACTTACCTGGAGAAGTTTTTTTTATCCTATAAAATATTTATTTACAATCCAAATATCAAACATAACTAGAACACAATTATATGGCGCGCCATCGCAAATACCAGTATGGAAAAATGACACTGTTATTGAATGATTAGTGTAGTTGATGCCCACTCCCCCTGGCCCCATGATGTAGGAGGAAACAAATGTATACAATAAGTGTAATCCCATCATCATATTCATAACATTTCATTTGAGACATAATTAAAAAAATCAAATGACACTCCATATTACCCCAGTCTCTCTACAAAGTTATATATGTCAAATTATGGAAAATTACAGTGTATTTGACTTTTTGAAATCCCTTTCCCTGGGCGCCAAGGGGGACGTAGACGGAAAAAATTATACAGTATAATAAGAAAAAACTAGAACGAATTTGACCACCACTACCACCACTACAACACACACATACAGGAGAAAAAAATTATTATTATACACTGTAATCCCTTCATCAAAATATTTGTTTGAGACATAATTTTTTAAAAAATTGACCCCGTGTTATATGAATAGTATCACTAGTATATGTTTAAAGAGGCTCTACCTATATCTTTTTGTCCTCCAATTGATATAAACTTTACTTAAAGAGGCACTACCTATATCTACGCGATTTTTAATGTAAAATATTAAATACTCAATATTACTGCATTTATATGTATACAAAGCTATTTTATGAGTATTCTAAAAAGAAACATGGTTCGTATTCCAGTTCTGTAAATTATTAATTATGATCAAAAAATATCTTGAATAAAATGCTGCCCAGCCGTTTATTCCTGCCGGAGAACTACGAGTTTTTACGGATTTTCTCCGACATGCGCAATGCGATTACAAACTATTCGGCGCAGTTCCGATAGCAAACGAATCGTTCGGAACTCTTCGCTAATCAGACGAGGTAGTTCCGATTGTAAACGAATAAGATCGGAAAATCTCCGCAATCGGCTTGTCTAAAACAATTACGAATACAATTTCAAAAATCCGATCTTTTCAATCCTGTTTTTCCCCAGCAATACGCATATTACATTGGGTGAAATTATTGCCATTTACCTTTTTCATAGTCCTCTTTATAATTAAGTAAAGTTTATATCAATTGGTGGACAAAAAGATATAGGTAGAGCCTCTTTAATTATAAAGCGGAGTGTAAAAAAGGTAAATAGCAATAATTTCACCCAATGTAATATACAGTTATGCAAAATATTTTGAGATGAAAACAAAAATAAAATGGCGGAAAATAATATTTTTCAATACTGTCCATTACAGAAAAGAACTAACGTAGATCGGCATGATATCATTCTTTTTGGTATTGCATGGACATGTGGACTGGTTTTAAAGGTTATTTAAAGTCATTTGAAATACAGCAGTTGTTATGCAGGCATTGTGCAATATCTTCAGAAAATGTGGCCTTGGCTCGTTCCGCATACTCTACCTACTTTATAAATTGAGTGAATCATAGCTCAGTAGTAGGTGCAGAATATAAAATTACCGTATACAATGAGTTACACATTTTACAGCTAGCTGGCTGTCAACATGGTGGTCAGTTTTTGACCGCACATTGAAAAGGGAAGATATAAAAGATAGATCGCTGAGATCGCACGCAACATCAGACCTTAAGTTACATGTATATGACTGTTTTTAAATTGTTTGTGGGAAAGTTGGGCATAAGCAAGAAACTAGAAACACAGCATCTATTGTTGTTGTCTTTTTTGTTGTATAAACTTGACCTCTGTTTTACATTTCTTTTTCAGCCCAGCCCAAGGGCTGGTGGAGGCAGTAAGGGAAAGGGAACAAATGATCCCATTCGTTTTCTTCCCGTTCTCCCCTCCAAAAGATCCAAGCCTGCTTGGGAACAAAATCCTCCATCATTTGTTCTCTCCGGTAAAGTGCCGGAGGATGAGGGAAAGGATCATATAGACCTGATAGGAGAGTTGACAGCAAGTGGGTACCTTTAGTCACATGCTCATTCTTCATTTGCACTTTTACTTACCTTGTGTAATAGTGCTGTTCCGATTAATTGATTTGATCGAGCATCGGTCAATTAAGCCGTTTTTCCGATTAATCAATTACAATTTTTCATGATCGAGTTTACCCGGTTGTTGCAAAAGTATACGTAACTTATTTCATTTGCTTGCACTAACATGTATAAGAGAATGAAATAAGTTTTAATTTTGCAAAAGGGGTATCATAATTTATACTTAGAATACCTGTCTGGTCAGTTTCATTCAATTGCTTATTGACCAAAACACTTGAAATGTATTCATTTTAGCCTGAAAAGGCTTACAATGGTGTCTTATTATGGAAGCCTTGTTTAATCAATTAATGATCGATCATTGGTGGGTTGAAAATTCTGATGATTGATCATTAATTTTCAACCGATTCCCAACACTATAATGTGTAATGTTCTAACACATGTAACTTACGAGTGTTTTGAGAAATTTCGGTTGTACATGTACATCAATTGGGTGCCATTCATCAGCCTGTTAACTTAATACATAATAAGTAATAGAGTATTGTCTCATCGAGTTGGTTGATTTAAACATCGAGATGGGCATAGAGACCATACTCTATTTGTTTTGTAGCATGTCCATTTCATCTCTCTGCCATACTCTAACTTCCGATATCCGGTAGTTAGAGTACACCATTTATTCTGACAGGTGTTATTTTCAATTAATTGACTACAACTGTGCAAATACAAAGGCAATGTTAACGACCATGCTGCAACATAATAGATTGTACATTGTTTCAATTTATGTACTTATTTATTATTATTATTATTTGACTGAACTATTGTTATATATATATGTAGGTGTGCAGAGGGAGGCCCTCCCTGACCCTTTGTATGGCTGACCCTTCATACTTTGTTTGCAGGGAGAATAAGGGCAATAAATTGTACTTGGCTGATGGATTATCAAAAACATTCTCATGTGAAATTGTGAACACGAAAAATATTTAATTTTATTGATTCTATTACTAGTTATCATTCGCATTTTTTATTTCTTTTTGATACTAGTGTCCATTCAGGCTCTGGAAGAAATCAGATTAATTGAAAACAAGTTTCAGTTGGGTCAATTCCCTAGCATTTATAGAGTTCTTGAACCTATACCTAACAGAGGTAATGGTGTTGTTGAGCAAGTTGGTGTTGTCTCTATTAATGTCTGCATATGTTCTTATCATGTATTGCAAAATTCAGAAAAAGGTTCTTAACTAGAAATAGAATATCTTTACTCAGAAACCAAAAGGTGTTTGCCTGATATATATATATACATGTAGAAAAGGATATTAAATCTGCTCAAGCGAAATGACATCTTCACTGGGATGAAAACAAAAAAACTTGATCAGAAATGCTGAAGATTAAAACAACAAATCATTAATTTTAGTTTCTTCAACATCAACAGAGTTTAGTAAATTCTGGGAAAGCTGCTGGATCGGATTGAGAAAAAAAGATTTCTGTCTGTCATTGATACTAATATATAATTTTGTAGAAAAGAAACAGAACACGATATCTACCTGTTTTGGGTGTGGGGCCTGTGTAGTCAGATAAGAAATGTTATCTATGAAGCACTAAAAATTGGGAGAACATATACCGTACACTTCTACCAGTGCAGTATTATAAAACTAATAAAACTGATGAATCTAAGGTTCAACTAATTTTTTTGAGATTGGATATTTACTAACATTTATAAGATTCTTGCAAACCAAAACACATGGGCTGCTCCATAAACAATGAACAATGACGTTCAACCCAACAATACATATATATACATTTTTTGTATTAGTTTTATTATGCTAAAATATTATATCATATGAATATTACACGTAAATATGTGAAGATATTGTAAGTTGTGGTAAGGGATGTCCTCCCTGACACTTGCTGCACCTACTGACGGGGAGATTAAACGGGTCTTCAAAACATCTCCAAAAATTCCCCCAAAAAAAAGTACGACAATAAAAAAAGACTATTGTTAGGCAAATGTAATTATTGGATGAGAAACACTGACAAATCACCGAATAGTGGCGCATATAGACCTTTGTGCCACTTGATATATTTATGTATCTATGCATAGCCGCTTTTGTGTTAAATCACGATATATATACATATACTTTAGCATTATGCTATAAATGTTCTATTTCACTGTGTCATATATATACATGTATATATACATATACTTTAGCATTATGCTATAAATGTTCTATTTCACTGTGTCATATATATACATGTATATATACATATACTTTAGCATTCTCCTTTTATGTTCTATTTCACTGTGTCATATATATACATGTATATATACATATACTTTAGCATTATGCTATAAATGTTCTATTTCACTGTGTCATATATATACATGTATATATACATATACTTTAGCATTATGCTATAAATGTTCTATTTCACTGTGTCATATATACATGGTGGTGACACAGTTTAAGAGACACCGCCATCGTGTGTTCAAACTGGACATGTAGCTGAATATTTGTGTTTTTTTCTATTAAGAAGACGACATCAAGCAGTATTTTTAAACTCATTTTAATACTATATCGCACTGCGGTTATACTTTGTATTGACCTTTCACCATTGTCTTTGACTTTTCTACTTATAACTTTTTTATATCTCTAATTTTTATTATTTAAATGTTCTTGGGTGGTCCACCTAAGACGTAGAGGTCACAAGCATTGTGTATGTACGAGTGTGTTTTATAACATTGGCAGACATTCAGATCGTTCTCTATATGTTAAGAATGTGTTTTATTAATTGATTAATTGTTTATTGATTCTCCATTAGAGCTGCCATGCCAATCTGAAGTAAGCTACTGTACATACTAGTGGTTAAATGATCACAGATAGATTAAATATTAATTAACTAATTTAGTAGAAGATATAACCAAGAATCAGGGAATTACCCAGCCAGGCATGCAGCTGTCTTTTGCACAGCCGTTTTTGAAAAATCGCGTCCAGTATTTGGTGGATTGAGTGGGGTAAAAAAACAACTAAACAACACTTCCAAACTCTTACTTTTCAATATTGTTATGTATTGTATACATTTACAGAAGAAAGATGATCTAAAATGTACCTTTTCACCTTTATCTGTAAAAATAAATTGCCCCAGAGACACCAACTTGGTGCGAATTGGCTCTTAACGCATGCAGATTTGCACACCCAAGTCTGAATTTCTGCCTTATACACTGCCAAGAATGGCACCAAAATTATACTTGACAAAACAGAGACTTTGAACGTTTCAAAGGGAAACACATATATGCTATTTAATTCAATTCGGAATTGGAATAAGTAGGTAGTATCCATTTTAATACAATTTTAGAGACAAACTGTTAGATTTTCACTTAACAGTTAGCACTTAGCATTATTTGAATCATTTCCTGATACCAGTAGTTTAATTTGCCTTAATATATATCACAGGAGAGTCCAAAAGAAAGCGACCAAATAAGCTAAAACCGATTGAAAGTAAACAGAATGGTGCCGACGTTTCACAATTCCAACAGCCCAAGAAGGACAGAGAAAACTTCCGTAAAGCTCTTGTGGATATTATCATGTAAGTGCTTTATAATTCACTCGAGACTACATGTAAATGCAATACTGAGTCGTCTGCATCAAATTAACACATATTTAAGTATGTTTAAACTTCAGTTTTTGTGCACAATACAGTGTTTTTATTAATTGTTGGTGTAGCAGGCCTAAAGGTGATTTGAGCAGACATCCTACGACGCCTTTGGACTCGTAAGCGATCGTCGTAGATGTGAAGCACTGCAAGTGGGGTTCGCGTTTTTTTTAAAACCTTCGTAGATTTGAACTTGCCCAAATCTCTATTTGGCCGGTGCCCGGCTCTTATTGAAAACCCTGCAGTATGACCTATTTGTATCGACAAGCTTTAAAACACCATTCATTTGTCCATTCATTAAACTTAAAAGTGTGATACATCAAAATTAAGCTGATCTAAGACACTTTATTTTAATTGCTAATTCAACAGGAGAATGTTTTTTGTCAGATTGAAAGTGTTTTATTCATTATCCCTATTGTTAAGTTTTGTGATATTTTAGGCAAGAAGAAGGGCTGCCCCACAGTTCTACAGCCTCCATAAATGGAGAGTTACAGCCATTATCAAGGACTGGTTCCCCAACATCTGCAGAGAAAGACATACTGGTTAGTATTGACATCGTATTTCTGTAACATTGTCTTACAGTCTACAATCAATTAATCTGATGTGTACCTGTGCAGGAATCCAATTAAATAAACATTTCCTTCATGTTATTTAATTTTCTTATCTTTATTTCTCTTTGAAGTCTGCCGTGCAAATGACAGCTCAGGCTGTTGAAAGGTTTTATTGTTGGGTGCTAGTATCTTTTAATTGTCTCCATTGTACATGTTGTAAAGTAAGCATTTTGTAAGAGTTATATAAATAATCAATGAAACAAGGTTGTTTTTTACTTGGTTTGATTGGACGATGAAGCCATAGAATTTTAGTTGTCTGTTTTTTTTAGTAGGGACTTGGTTTTTGCTAATGCATGTTTTCTGTCTGCATTTAATGTGACATAACTTTCATGACATGTGACATAATGATAATTAATGATTT
>JAWPHD010017095.1:0-46428 GCA_037043455.1 Cyrtodaria siliqua | reverse complement strand
ATATTCCGTTCTTACGCATATATATTCCGTTCTTACACATATATATTCAGATCTTACGCATATATATACCGTTCTTTCGCATATATATTCAGTTTTACGCATATATATTCCGTTCTTACACATATATATTCAGTTCTTACACATATATATTCCGTTCTTACACATATATATTCCGTTCTTACGCATATATATTCAGTTCTTATGCATATATATTCCGTTCTTACTCATATATATTCCGTTCTTACGCATATATATTCAGTTCTTACACATATATATTCAGTTCTTACACATATATATTCAGTACTTACGCATACATATTCAGTTCTTACACATATATATTCAGTTCTTACACATATATATTCCGTTCTTACACTTATATATTCAGTTCTTACACATATATATTCACTTCTTACACGTATATATTCAGTTCTTACACATATATATTCCGTTCTTACACATATATATTCCGTTCTTACACTTATATATTCAGTTCTTACACATATATATTCACTTCTTACACGTATATATTCAGTTCTTACACATATATATTCCGTTCTTACACATATATATTCCGTTCTAACACATATATATTCCGTTCGTACACGTACATATTCCGTTCTTACACATATATATTCCTTTCTTACGCATATATATTCCGTTCTTACGCATATATATTCAGTTCTTACGCATACATATTCAGTTCTTACACATATATATTCCTTTCTTACGCATATATATTCAGTTCTTACGCATATATATTCATTTCTTACACATATATGTTCAGTTCTTACACATATATATTCCGTTCTTAAACGTACATATTCTGTTCTTACTCATATATATTCCGTTCTTACACATATATATTCAGTTCTTACTCATATATATTCACTTCTAACACATATATATTCAGTTCTTACACATATATCTTCCGTTCTTACACATATATACACATATATACTCCGTTCTTACACATATATATTCCGTTCTTACACGTACATATTCCGTTCTTACTCATATATATTCCGTTCATACGCATATATATTCAGTTCTTACACATATATATTCCGTTCTTACGCATATATATTCCGTTCTTTCGCATATCTATTCGGTTTTACGCATATATATTCAGTTCTTACGCATATATATTCAGTTTTTATACATATATATTCATTTCTTACACATATATATTCAGTTCTTACGCATATATATTCCGTTCTTACACATATATATTCCGTTCTTACGCATATATATTCTTACACATATATTCCGTTCTTACACATATATTTTCAGTTCTTACACATATATGTTCCGTTCTTACATATATATATTCCGTTCTTACGCATATATAATCAGTTCTTACGCATATATATTCCGATCTTACGCATATATATTCAGTTCTTAGACATATATATTCCGTTCTTACACATATATATTCTGTTCTTACACATATATATTCCGTTCTTACACTTATATATTCCGTTTTCGTTGTTACACATATATTCCGTTCTTACGCATATATATTCCGTTTTTTCGCATATATATCAAGTTTAACGCATATATATTCAGTTCTTACGCATATTTGTGTGTGTGTAATTCTAAGGTTTATAGTCCGTCCGCCAACGAACACGTCAGGGTATACCTGACGCGATCGGCACAATAGAGTCTGGACTATTTTTCGCATATATATTCTGTTCTTACACATATATATTCAGTTCTTACACTTATATATTCCGTTCTTAAACATATATATTCCGTTCTTACGCATATATATTCAGTTGTTACACATATATATTCAGTTCTTACACATATATATTCAGTTGTTACACATATATATTCCGTTCTTACACATATATATTCCGTTCTTACACGTTCATATTCCGTTCTTACGCATATATATTCCGTTCTTACGCATATATGTTCAGTTCTTACGCAAATATATTCAGTTCTTACACATATATATTCCGTTCTTACACATAAATATTCCGTTCTTACGCATATATATTCTTACACATATATTCCGTTCTTACACATATATATTCCGTTCTTACACATATATATTCCGTTCTAACGCATATATATTCCGTTCTTACACATATATATTCCGTTCTTACACGTATATATTTCGTTCTTACACGTATATATTCCGTTCTTACACATATATATTCCGTTCTTACACATATATATTCCGTTCTTACACATATATATTCAGTTCTTATGCATATATATTCCGTTCTTACGCATATATTTTCTGTTTTACGCATATATATTTAGTTCTTACGCATATATATTCAGTTCTTACAGATATATATTCAGTTCTTACGCATATATATTCAGTTCTTTCGCATATATATTCAGTTCTTACGCATATATGCTCAGTTCTTAGGCATATATATTCAGTTCTTACGCATATATATTCACCTCTTACGCATATATATTCCGTCCTTACACATACATATTCCGTTCTTACGCATATATATTCTTACACATATATTCCGTTCTTACACATATATATTCCGTTCTTACGTATATATATTCCGTTCTTACGCATATATATTCAGTTCTTACACATATATTTTCAGTTTATACACATATATATTCAGTTCTTACACATATATATTCCGTTCTTACACATATATATTCCGTTCTTACAAGTATAAATATTCCGTTCTTACGCATATATATTCGTTCTTACGCATATATGTTCAGTTCTAACGCATATATATTCAGTTCTTACGCATATATATTCCGTTCTTACACATATATATTCCGTTCTTACGCATATATATTCTTACACATATTTTCCGTTCTTACACATATATATTCCGTTCTTACACATTTATATTCCGTTCTGACGCATATATATTCCGTTCTTACACATATATAGTCCGTTCTTACAAGTATATATTCCGTTCTTACACGTATATATTCCGTTCATAGACATATATATTCCGTTCTTACACATATATATTCCGTTCTTACGCATATATATTCAGTTCTTACTCATATATATTGAGTTCTTACGCATATACATTCAGTTCTTACGCATATATATTCAGTTCTTACGCATATATATTCCGTTCTTACACATATATATTCTGTTCTTACACATATATATTCCGTTCTTACACGTATTTATTCCGTTGTTACTCATATATATTCCGTTCTTACACATATATATTCCGTTCTTACACATATATTCCGTTCTTACGCATATATATTCCGTTCTTTCGCATATATATTCGGTTTTACGCATATATATTCAGTTCTTACGCATATATATTCAGTTTTTACACATATATATTCAGTTCTTACACATATATATTCAGTTCTTACGCATATATATTCCGTTCTTACACATATATATTCCGTTCTTACGCATATATACTCTTACACATATATTCCGTTCTTACACATATATTTTTAGTTCTTACACATATATGTTCCGTTCTTACACATATATATTCCGTTCTTACGCATATATATTCAGTTCTTACGCATTTATATTCCGTTCTTACGCATATATATTCAGTTCTTACACATATATATTCAGTTTTTACACATATATATTCACTTCTTACACATATATTTCCGTTCTTACACATATAAATTCCGTTCTGACACATATATATTCCGTTCTTACACTTATATATTCCGTTCTTACACATAAATACTCCGTTCTTACACACATTTATTTCAGTTTTGCGCATATATATTCAGTTCTTACGCATATATATTCAGTTCTTACACATATATATATTTAGTCCTTACACATTTATATTCAGTTCTTACGCATATATATTCAGTTATTTCGCATATATATTCAGTTCTTACGCATATATGCTCAGTTCTTACGCATATATATTCAGTTCTTACGCATATAAATTCAGTTCTTACGCATATATATTCCGTTTTTACACATACATATTCCGTTCTTACGCATATATATTCTTACACATATATTCCGTTCTTACACATATATATTCCGTTCTTACGCATATATATTCCGTTCTTACGCAAATATATTCAGTTCTTACACATATATATTCAGTTGTTACACATATATATTCAGTTGTTACACATATATATTCAGTTCTTACACATATATATTCCGTCCTTACACGTACATATTCCGTTCTTACGCATATATATTCGTTCTTACGCATATATGTTCAGTTCATACGCATATATATTCAGTTCTTACGCATATATATTCCGTTCTTACACATATATATTCCGTTCTTACACATATATATTCCGTTCTAACGCATATATATTCCGTTCTTACACATATATATTCCGTTCTTACACGTATATATTCCGTTCTTACACGTATATATTCCGTTCTTAGACATATATATTCCGTTCTTACACATATATATTCCGTTCTTACGCATATATAATCAGTTCTTACGCATATATATTCAGTTCTTACGCATATATATTCAGTTTTACGCATATATATTCAGTTCTTACGCATATATATTCCGTTCTTACGCATATATATTCTTACACATATATTCCGTTCTTACACATATATTTTCAGTTCTTACACATATATGTTCCGTTCTTACACATATATATTCCGTTCTTACGCATATAAAATCAGTTCTTACGCATATATATTCCGATCTTACGCATATATATTCCGTTCTTACACGTATATATTCCGTTCTTACACGTATATATTCCGTTCTTAGACATATATATTCCGTTCTTACACATATATATTCCGTTCTTACGCATATATATTCAGTTCTTACGCATATATATTCAGTTCTTACGCATATATATTCAGTTTTACGCATATATATTCAGTTCTTACGCATATATATTCAGTTCTTACGCATATATATTCAGTTCTTACGCATATATATTCAGTTTTTACGCATATATATTCAGTTCTTACGCATATATATTCAGTTCTTACGCATATATATTCAGTTCTTACACATATATATTCAGTTCTTACACATATATATTAAGTTATTACGCATATATATTTAGTTTTTACGCATATATATTCAGTTCTTAAGAGTATATATTCAGTTCTTACGCATATATATTCAGTTCTTACTCATATATATTCAGTTCTTACGCATATATATATATATATTCCCTTCTTACACATATATATTCCGTTCTTACGCATATATATTCTTACACATATATTCCGTTCTTACACATATATATTCAGTTCGTACACATATATATTCCGTTCTTATACATATATATTCAGTTCTTACACATATATGTTCCGTTTTTACAAATATATATTCCCTTCTTACACATATATATTCTGTTCTTACACATATATTCCGTACTTACGCATATATATTCCGTTTTTTCGCATATATATTAAGTTTTACGCATCTATATTCCATTCTTACGCATATATATTCTGTTCTTACACATATATATTCAGTTCTTACACTTATATATTCCGTTCTTAAACATATATATTCCGTTCTTACGCATATATATTCAGTTGTTACACATAAATATTCAGTTCTTACACATATATATTCAGTTGTTACACATATATATTCCGTTCTTACACATATATATTCCAATCTTACACGTTCATATTCCGTTCTTACGCATATATATTCAGTTCTTACACATATATATTCAGTTTTTACACATATATATTCACTTCTTACACATATATTTCCGTTCTTACACATATAAATTCCGTTCTGACACATATATATTCCGTTCTTACACTTATATATTCCGTTCTTACACATATATATTCCGTTCTTACACATATATATTCCGTTCTTACAAGTATAAATATTCCGTTCTTACGCATATATATTCGTTCTTACGCATATATGTTCAGTTCTAACGCATATATATTCAGTTCTTACGCATATATATTCCGTTCTTACACATATATATTCCGTTCTTACGCATATATATTCTTACACATATTTTCCGTTCTTACACATATATATTCCGTTCTTACACATTTATATTCCGTTCTGACGCATATATATTCCGTTCTTACACATATATAGTCCGTTCTTACAAGTATATATTCCGTTCTTACACGTATATATTCCGTTCATAGACATATATATTCCGTTCTTACACATATATATTCCGTTCTTACGCATATATATTCAGTTCTTACTCATATATATTGAGTTCTTACGCATATACATTCAGTTCTTACGCATATATATTCAGTTCTTACGCATATATATTCCGTTCTTACACATATATATTCTGTTCTTACACATATATATTCCGTTCTTACACGTATTTATTCCGTTGTTACTCATATATATTCCGTTCTTACACATATATATTCCGTTCTTACACATATATTCCGTTCTTACGCATATATATTCCGTTCTTTCGCATATATATTCGGTTTTACGCATATATATTCAGTTCTTACGCATATATATTCAGTTTTTACACATATATATTCAGTTCTTACACATATATATTCAGTTCTTACGCATATATATTCCGTTCTTACACATATATATTCCGTTCTTACGCATATATACTCTTACACATATATTCCGTTCTTACACATATATTTTTAGTTCTTACACATATATGTTCCGTTCTTACACATATATATTCCGTTCTTACGCATATATATTCAGTTCTTACGCATTTATATTCCGTTCTTACGCATATATATTCAGTTCTTACACATATATATTCAGTTTTTACACATATATATTCACTTCTTACACATATATTTCCGTTCTTACACATATAAATTCCGTTCTGACACATATATATTCCGTTCTTACACTTATATATTCCGTTCTTACACATAAATATTCCGTTCTTACACACATTTATTTCAGTTTTACGCATATATATTCAGTTCTTACGCATATATATTCAGTTCTTACACATGAATATATTTAGTCCTTACACATTTATATTCAGTTCTTACGCATATATATTCAGTTATTTCGCATATATATTCAGTTCTTACGCATATATGCTCAGTTCTTACGCATATATATTCAGTTCTTACGCATATAAATTCAGTTCTTACGCATATATATTCCGTTCTTACACATACATATTCCGTTCTTACGCATATATATTCTTACACATATATTCCGTTCTTACACATATATATTCCGTTCTTACGCATATATATTCCGTTCTTACGCAAATATATTCAGTTCTTACACATATATATTCAGTTGTTACACATATATATTCAGTTGTTACACATATATATTCAGTTCTTACACATATATATTCCGTCCTTACACGTACATATTCCGTTCTTACGCATATATATTCGTTCTTACGCATATATGTTCAGTTCATATGCATATATATTCAGTTCTTACGCATATATATTCCGTTCTTACACATATATATTCCGTTCTTACACATATATATTCCGTTCTAACGCATATATATTCCGTTCTTAAACATATATATTCCGTTCTTACACGTATATATTCCGTTCTTACACGTATATATTCCGTTCTTAGACATATATATTCCGTTCTTACACATATATATTCCGTTCTTACGCATATATATTCAGTTCTTACGCATATATATTCAGTTCTTACGCATATATATTCAGTTTTACGCATATATATTCAGTTCTTACGCATATATATTTAGTTCTTACGCATATATATCCTGTTCTTACGCATATATATTCAGTTTTTACGCATATATATTCAGTTCTTACGCATATATATTCAGTTCTTACGCATATATATTCAGTTCTTACACATATATATTCAGTTCTTACACATATTAATTCCGTTCTTACGCATATATATTAAGTTCTTACGCATATATATTTAGTTTTTACGCATATATATTCAGTTCTTAAGAGTATATATTCAGTTCTTACGCATATATATTCAGTTCTTACTCATATATATTCAGTTCTTACGCATATATATTCAGTTCTTACGCATATATATTCCCTTCTTACACATATATATTCCGTTCTTACGCATATATATTCTTACACATATATTCCGTTCTTACACATATATATTCAGTTCGTACACATATATATTCCGTTCTTACACATATATATTCAGTTCTTACACATATATGTTCCGTTTTTACAAATATATATTCCCTTCTTACACATATATATTCTGTTCTTACACATATATTCCGTACTTACGCATATATTTTCCGTTTTTTCGCATATATATTAAGTTTTACGCATCTATATTCCATTCTTACGCATATATATTCTGTTCTTACACATATATATTCAGTTCTTACACTTATATATTCCGTTCTTAAACATATATATTCCGTTCTTACGCATATATATTCAGTTGTTACACATAAATATTCAGTTCTTACACATATATATTCAGTTGTTACACATATATATTCCGTTCTTACACATACATATTCCAATCTTACACGTTCATATTCCGTTCTTACGCATATATATTCAGTTCTTACACATATATATTCAGTTTTTACACTTATATATTCACTTCTTACACATATATTTCCGTTCTTACACATATAAATTCCGTTCTGACACATATATATTCCGTTCTTACACTTATATATTCAGTTCTTACACATATATATTCCGTTCTTACACATATATATTCCGTTCTTACGCATATATATTCAGTTCTTACGCATATATGTTCAGCTCTTACACATATATATTCAGTTTAACGCAAATATATTCAGTTCTTACGCATATATATTCAGTTCTAACGGATATATATTCAATTCTTACGCATATATATTCAGTTCTTACGCATATATATTCAGTTCTTACACATATATATTCAGTTCTTACGCATATATATTCAGTTCTTACACATATATATTCAGTTCATTCGCATATATATTCAGTTCTTACACATATATATTCAGTTCTTACACATATATATTCAGTTCTTACACATATATATTCCGTTCTTACGCATTTATTTCAGTTTTACGCATATATATTCAGTTCTGACGCATATATATTCAGTTCTTACACATATATATATTTAGTCCTTACACATTTATATTCAGTTCTTACGCATATATATTCAGTTATTTCGCATATATATTCAGTTCTTACGCATATATGCTCAGTTCTTACGCATATATATTCAGTTCTTACGCATATAAATTCAGTTCTTACGCATATATATTCCGTTCTTACACATACATATTCCGTTCTTACGCATATATATTCTTACACATATATTCCGTTCTTACACATATATATTCCGTTCTTACGCATATATATTCCGTTCTTACGCAAATATATACAGTTCTTACACAAATATATTCAGTTCTTACACATATATATTCAGTTGTTACACATATATATTCAGTTCTTACACATATATATTCCGTCCTTACACGTACATATTCCGTTCTTACGCATATATATTCGTTCCTACGCATATATGTTCAGTTCATACGCATATATATTCAGTTCTTACGCATATATATTCCGTTCTTACACATATATATTCCGTTCTTACACATATATATTCCGTTCTAACGCATATATATTCCGTTCTTACACATATATATTCCGTTCTTACACATATATATTCCGTTCTTACACGTATATATTCCGTTCTTAGACATATATATTCCATTCTTACACATATATATTCCGTTCTTACGCATATATATTCAGTTCTTACGCATATATATTCAGTTCTTACGCATATATATTCAGTTTTACGCATATATATTCAGTTCTTACGCATATATATTCAGTTCTTACGCATATATATTCAGTTCTTACGCATATATATTCAGTTTTTACGCATATATATTCAGTTCTTACGCATATATATTCAGTTCTTACGCATATATATTCAGTTCTTACACATATATATTCAGTTCTTACACATATATATTCCGTTCTTACGCATATATATTTAGTTCTTACGCATATATATTTAGTTTTTACGCATATATATTCAGTTCTTAAGCGTATATATTCAGTTATTACGCATATATATTCAGTTCTTACTCATATATATTCAGTTCTTACGCATATATATTCAGTTCTTACGCATATATATTCCCTTCTTACACATATATATTCCGTTCTTACGCATATATATTCTTACACATATATTCCGTTCTTACACATATATATTCAGTTCGTACACATATATATTCCGTTCTTACACATATATATTCAGTTCTTACACATATATATTCCGTTTTTACACATATAAATTCCGTTCTTACACATATATATTCTGTTCTTACACATATATATTCCGTTCTTACACATATATATTCCGTTCTTACACATATATATTCAGTTCTTACACATATATTCCGTTCTTACGCATATATATTCCGTTTTTTCGCATATATATTAAGTTTTACGCATATATATTCCATTCTTACGCATATATATTCTGTTCTTACACATATATATTCAGTTCTTACACTTATATATTCCGTTCTTAAACATATATATTCCGTTCTTACGCATATATATTCAGTTGTTACACATACATATTCAGTTCTTACACATATATATTCAGTTGTTACACATAAATATTCCGTTCTTACGCATATATATTCCAATCTTACACGTTCATATTCCGTTCTTACGCATATATATTCCATTCTTACGCATATATGTTCAGTTCTTACGCATATATATTCAGTTCTTACGCATATATATTCCGTTCTTACACATAAATATTCCGTTCTTACGCATATATATTCTTACACATATGTTCCGTTCTTACACATATATATTCCGTTCTTACACATATATATTCCGTTCTAACGCATACATATTCCGTTCTTACCCATATATATTCCGTTCTTACACGTATATATTCCGTTCTTACACGTATATATTCCGTTCTTACACATATATATTCCGTTCTTAAACATATATATTCAGTTCTTACGCATATATATTCCGTTCTTACGCATATATTTTCTGTTTTACGCATATATATTCAGTTCTTACGCATATATATTCAGTTCTTACACATATATATTCAGTTCTTACACATATATATTCAGTACTTACACATTTATATTCAGTTCTTACGCATATATATTCAGTTCTTTCGCATATATATTCAGTTCTTACGCATATATGCTCAGTTCTTACGCATATATATTCAGTTTTTACGCATATATATTCAGTTCTTACGCATATATATTCCGTTCTTACACATACATATTCCGTTCTTACGCATATATATTCTTACACATATATTCCGTTCTTACACATATATATTCCGTTCTTACGCAAATATATTCCGTTCTTACGCATATATGTTCAGTTCTTACGCATATATATTCAGTTCTTACACATATATATTCAGTTCTTACACATATATATTCTGTTCTTACACATATACATTCAGTTCTTACACTTATATATTCCGTTCTTAAACATATATATTCCGTTCTTACGCATATATATTCAGTTGTTACACATAAATATTCAGTTCTTACACATATATATTCAGTTGTTACACATATATATTCCGTTCTTACGCATATATGTTCAGTTCTTACGCATATATATTCAGTTCTTACACATATATATTCAGTTCTTACACATATATATTCAGTACTTACACATTTATATTCAGTTCTTACGCATATATATTCAGTTCTTTCGCATATATATTCAGTTCTTATGCATATATGCTCAGTTCTTACGAATATATATTCAGTTCTTACGCATATATATTCAGTTCTTACGCATATATATTCCGTTCTTACACATACATATTCCGTTCTTACGCATATATATTCTTACACATATATTCCGTTCTTACACATATATATTCCGTTCTTACGCAAATATATTCAGTTCTTACGCATATATATTCAGTTCTTACGCATATATATTCAGTTCTTACGCATATATATTCCGTTCTTACACATATATATTCCGTTCTTACGCATATATATTCTTACACATATATTCCGTTCTTACACATATATATTCAGTTCGTACACATATATATTCAGTCCTTACACATATATATTCAGTTTTTACACATATATATTCCGTTCTTACACATATATATTCTGTTCTTATACATATATATTCCGTTCTTACACTTATATATTCCGTTCTTACACATATATATTCAGTTCTTACACATATATATTCCGTTCTTACACATATATTCCGTTCTTACGCATATATATTCAATTTTTCTCATATATATTAAGTTTTACGCATATATATTCAGTTCTTACGCATATATATTCTATTCTTACACATATATATTCAGTTCTTACACATATATATTCCGTTCTTAAACATATATATTCCGTTCTTACGCATATATATTCAGTTGTTACACATATATATTCAGTTCTTACACATATATATTCAGTTGTTACACATATAAATTCTGTTCTCACACATATATATTCCGTTCTAACGCATATATGTTCAGTTCTTACGCATATATATTCAGTTCTTACGCATATATATTCCGATCTTACACATATATGTTTCGTTCTAACGCATATATATTCCGTTCTTATACATATATATTCCGTTCTTACACGTATATATTCCGTTCTTACACGTATATATTCCGTTCTTACACATATATATTCCGTTCTTACACATATATATTCCGTTCTTACACATATATATTCCGTTCTTAAACATATATATTCCGTTCTTACGCATATATATTCAGTTGTTACACATAAATATTCAGTTCTTACACATATATATTCAGTTGTTACACATATATATTCCGTTCTTACACATATATATTCCAATCTTACACGTTCATATTCCGTTCTTACGCATATATATTCCGTTCTTACGCATATATGTTCAGTTCTTACGCATATATATTCAGTTCTTACGCATATATATTCCGTTCTTACACATAAATATTCCGTTCTTACGCATATATATTCTTACACATATGTTCCGTTCTTACACATATATATTCCGTTCTTACACATATATATTCCGTTATAACGCATACATATTCCGTTCTTACCCATATATATTCCGTTCTTACACGTATATATTCCGTTCTTAGACGTATATATTCCGTTCTTACACATATATATTCCGTTCTTAAACATATATATTCAGTTCTTACGCATATATATTCCGTTCTTACGCATATATTTTCTGTTTTACGCATATATATTCAGTTCTTACGCATATATATTCAGTTCTTACACATATATATTCAGTTCTTACACATATATATTCAGTACTTACACATTTATATTCAGTTCTTACGCATATATATTCAGTTCTTTCGCATATATATTCAGTTCTTACGCATATATGCTCAGTTCTTACGCATATATATTCAGTTTTTACGCATATATATTCAGTTCTTACGCATATATATTCCGTTCTTACACATACATATTCCGTTCTTACGCATATATATTCTTACACATATATTCCGTTCTTACACATATATATTCCGTTCTTACGCAAATATATTCCGTTCTTACGCATATATGTTCTGTTCTTACGCATATATATTCAGTTCTTACACATATATATTCAGTTCTTACACATATATATTCTGTTCTTACACATATACATTCAGTTCTTACACATATACATTCAGTTCTTACACTTATATATTCCGTTCTTAAACATATATATTCCGTTCTTACGCATATATATTCAGTTGTTACACATAAATATTCAGTTCTTACACATATATATTCAGTTGTTACACATATATATTCCGTTCTTACACATATATATTCCGTTCTTACACGTTCATATTCCGTTCTTACGCATATATATTCCGTTCTTACGCATATATGTTCAGTTCTTACGCATATATATTCCGTTCTTAAGCATATATTTTCTATTTTACGCATATATATTCAGTTCTTACGCATATATATTCAGTTCTTACACATATATATTCAGTTCTTACACATATATATTCAGTACTTACACATTTATATTCAGTTCTTACGCATATATATTCAGTTCTTTCGCATATATATTCAGTTCTTATGCATATATGCTCAGTTTTTACGAATATATATTCAGTTCTTACGCATATATATTCAGTTCTTACGCATATATATTCCGTTCTTACACATACATATTCCGTTCTTACTCATATATATTCTTACACATATATTCCGTTCTTACACATATATATTCCGTTCTTACGCAAATATATTCAGTTCTTACGCATATATATTCAGTTCTTACGCATATATATTCAGTTCTTACGCATATATATTCCGTTCTTACACATATATATTCCGTTCTTACGCATATATATTCTTACACATATATTCCGTTCTTACACATATATATTCAGTTCGTACACATATATATTCAGTCCTTACACATATATATTCAGTTTTTACACATATATATTCCGTTCTTACACATATATATTCTGTTCTTATACATATATATTCCGTTCTTACACTTATATATTCCGTTCTTACACATATATATTCAGTTCTTACACATATATATTCCGTTCTTACACATATATTCCGTTCTTACGCATATATATTCTTTTTTTTCTCATATATATTAAGTTTTACGCATATATATTCAGTTCTTACGCATATATATTCTATTCTTACACATATATATTCAGTTCTTACACATATATATTCCGTTCTTAAACATATATATTCCGTTCTTACGCATATATATTCAGTTGTTACACATATATATTCAGTTCTTACACATATATATTCAGTTGTTACACATATAAATTCCGTTCTCACACATATATATTCCGTTCTAACGCATATATGTTCAGTTCTTACGCATATATATTCAGTTCTTACGCATATATAATCCGATCTTACACATATATGTTTCGTTCTAACGCATATATAGTCCGTTCTTACACAAATATATTCCGTTCTTACACGTATATATTCCGTTCTTACACGTATATATTCCGTTCTTACACATATATATTCCGTTCTTACACATATATATTCCGTTCTTACACATATATATTCAGTTCTTACACATATATATTCCGTTCTTACGCATATATTTTCTGTTTTACGCATATATATTCAGTTATTACGCATATATATTCAGTTCTTACACATATATATTCAGTACTTACACATTTATATTCAGTTCTTACGCATATATATTCAGTTCTTACGCATATATATTCCGTTCTTACACATACATATTCCGTTCTTACGCATATATATTCTTACACATCTATTCCGTTCTTACACATATATATTCCGCTTTTACGCATATATATTCCGTTCTTACGCATATATATTCAGTTCTTAAACATATTTATTCAGTTCTTACACATATATATTCAGTTCTTACACATATATATTCCGTTCTTACACATATATATTCCGTTCTTACACGTTCATATTCCGTTCTTACGCATATATATTCGTTCTTACGCATATATGTTCAGTTCTTACGCATATATATTCAGTTTTTACGCATATATATTCCGTTCTTACACATATATATTCCGTTCTTACACATATATATTCCGTTCTGACGCATATATATTCCGTTCTTACACATATATATTCCGTTCGTACACGTATATATTCCGTTCTTACACGTATATATTCCGTTCTTAGACATATATATTCCGTTCTTACACATATATATTCCGTTCTTACACATATATATTCAGTTCTTACGCATATATATTCAGTTCTTACGCATATATATTCAGTTCTTACGCATATATATTCCGTTCTTACACATATATATTCTGTTTTTACACATATATATTCCGTTCTTACACGTATTTATTCCGTTCTTACACGTATATATTCCGTTCTTACACATATATATTCCGTTCTTACACATATATTCCGTTCTTACGCATATATATTCCGTTCTTTCGCATATATATTCAGTTTTACGCATATATATTCAGTTCTTACGCATATATATTCAGTTTTTACACATATATATTCAGTTCTTACACATATATATTCAGTTCTTACGCATATATATTCCGTTCTTACACATATACATTCCGTTCTTACGCATATATATTCTTACACATATATTCCGTTCTTACACATATATTTTCAGTTCTTACACATATATATTCCGTTCTTACACATATATTCCGTTCTTACGCATATATATTCCGTTCTTACGCATATATATTCTGTTCTTACACATATATATTCAGTTTTTACACATATATATTCACTTCTTACACATATATATTCCGTTCTTTCACATATATATTCAGTTCTTACACATATATATTCCGTTCTTACACATATATATTCCGTTCTTACACATATATATTCCGTTCTTACACGTTCAATTTCCGTTCTTACGCATATATATTCGTTCTTACGCATATATGTTCAGTTCTTACGCATATATATTCAGTTTTTACGCATATATATTCCGTTCTTACACATATATATTCCGTTCTTACGCATATATATTCTTACACATATATTCCGTTCTTACACATATATATTCCGTTCTGACGCATATATATTCCGTTCTTACACATATATATTCCGTTCGTACACGTATATATTCCGTTCTTACACGTATATATTCCGTTCTTAGACATATATATTCCGTTCTTACACATATATATTCCGTTCTTACGCATATATATTCAGTTCTTACGCATATATATTCAGTTCTTACGCATATATATTCCGTTCTTACACATATATATTCTGTTTTTACACATATATATTCCGTTCTTACACGTATTTATTCCGTTCTTACACATATATATTCCGTTCTTACACATATATATTCCGTTCTTACACATATATTCCGTTCTTACGCATATATATTCCGTTCTTTCGCATATATATTCAGTTTTACGCATATATATTCAGTTGTTACGCATATTTATTCAGTTTTTACACATATATATTCAGTTCTTACACATATATATTCAGTTCTTACGCATATATATTCCGTTCTTACACATATATATTCCGTTCTTACGCATATATATTCTTACACATATATTCCGTTCTTACACATATATTTTCAGTTCTTACACATATATATTCCGTTCTTACACATATATTCCGTTCTTACGCATATATATTCAGTTCTTACGCATATATATTCAGTTCTTACACATATATATTCAGTTTTTACACATATATATTCACTTCTTACACATATATATTCCGTTCTTTCACATATATATTCCGTTCTTACACATATATATTCCGTTCTTACACATATATATTCCGCTCTTACACATATATATTCCGTTCTTTCACATATATTCCGTTCTTACGCATATATATTCCGTTCTTTCGCATATATATTCAGTTTTACGCATATATATTCAGTTCGTACGCATATATATTCCGTTCTTACACATATATATTCAGTTCTTACACATATATTCAGTTCGTACACTTATATATTCAGTTCTTACACATATATATTCCATTCTTTCACATATATATTCCGTTCTTACACATATATATTAAGTTCTTACACATATATATTCCGCTCTTACACATATATATTCCGTTCTTACGCATATATATTCCGTTCTTTCGCATATATATTCAGTTTTACGCATATATATTCAGTTCGTACGCATATATATTCCGTTCTTACACATATATATTCCGTTCTTACACATATATATTCAGTTCTTACACATATATATTCCGTTCTTACACATATATTCCGTTCTTACGCATATATATTCAGTTCTTATGCATATCTATTCTGTTCTTACACATATATATTAAGTTCTTACACATATATATTCCGTTCTTAAACATATATATTCCGCTCTTACGCATATATATTCAGTTGTAACACATATATATTCAGTCCTTACACATATATATTCAGTTGTTACACATATATATTCCGTTCTTACACATATATATTCCGTTTTTACACATTCATATTCTGTTCTTACGCATATATATTCTTACACATATATTCCGTTCTTACACATATATATTCCGTTCTTACACATATATATTCCGTTCTAACGCATATATATTCCGTTCTTACCCATATATATTCCGTTCTTACACGTATATATTCCGTTCTTACACATATATATTCCGTTCTTACACATATATATTCCGTTCTTACACATATATATTCAGTTCTTACGCATATATATTCCGTTCTTACGCATATATTTTCAGTTTTACGCATATATATTCAGTTGTTACGCATATATATTCAGTTCTTACACATATATATTCAGTTCTTACACATATATATTCAGTTCTTACTCATATATATTCAGTTTTTACACACATATATTCAGTTCTTGCACATATATATTCAGTTCTTACGCATATATATTCCATTCTTACACATATATATTCCGTTCTTACGCATATATATTCTTACACATATATTCCGTTCTTACGCATATATATTCCGTTCTTTCGCATATATATTCAGTTTTACGCATATATATTCAGTTCTTACGCATATATATTCAGTTTTTACACATATATATTCAGTTCTTACACATATATATTCAGTTCTTACGCATATATATTCCGTTCTTACACATATATATTCCGTTCTTACGCATATATATTCTTACACATATATTCCGTTCTTACACATATATTTTCAGTTCTTACACATATATATTCCGTTCTTACACATATATATTCCGTTCTTACGCATATATATCCAGTTCTTACGCATATATATTCCGTTCTTACGCATATATATTCAGTTCTTACACATATATATTCAGTTTTTACACATATATATTCACTTCTTACACATATATATTGCGTTCTATCACATATATATTCCGTTCTTACACATATATATTCCGTTCTTACACTTATATATTCCGTTCTGACACATATATATTCCGTTCTTACACATATATATTCCGTTCTTACGCATATATATTCCGTTCTTACGCATATATATTCAGTTCTTAAACATATTTATTCAGTTCTTACACATATATATTCAGTTCTTACACATATATATTCCGTTCTTACACATATATATTCCGTTCTTACACGTTCATATTCCGTTCTTACGCATATATATTCGTTCTTACGCATATATGTTCAGTTCTTACGCATATATATTCAGTTTTTACGCATATATATTCCGTTCTTACACATATATATTCCGTTCTTACACATATATATTCCGTTCTGACGCATATATATTCCGTTCTTACACATATATATTCCGTTCGTACACGTATATATTCCGTTCTTACACGTATATATTCCGTTCTTAGACATATATATTCCGTTCTTACACATATATATTCCGTTCTTACACATATATATTCCGTTCTTACGCATATATATTCAGTTCTTACGCATATATATTCAGTTCTTACGCATATATATTCCGTTCTTACACATATATATTCTGTTTTTACACATATATATTCCGTTCTTACACGTATTTATTCCGTTCTTACACGTATATATTCCGTTCTTACACATATATATTCCGTTCTTACACATATATTCCGTTCTTACGCATATATATTCCGTTCTTTCGCATATATATTCAGTTTTACGCATATATATTCAGTTCTTACGCATATATATTCAGTTTTTACACATATATATTCAGTTCTTACACATATATATTCAGTTCTTACGCATATATATTCCGTTCTTACACATATATATTCCGTTCTTACGCATATATATTCTTACACATATATTCCGTTCTTACACATATATTTTCAGTTCTTACACATATATATTCCGTTCTTACACATATATTCCGTTCTTACGCATATATATTCCGTTCTTACGCATATATATTCAGTTCTTACACATATATATTCAGTTTTTACACATATATATTCACTTCTTACACATATATATTCCGTTCTTTTACATATATATTCCGTTCTTACACATATATATTCCGTTCTTACACATATATATTCCGCTCTTACACATATATATTCCGTTTTTTCACATATATTCCGTTCTTACGCATATATATTCCGTTCTTTCGCATATATATTCAGTTTTACGCATATATATTCAGTTCGTACGCATATATATTCCGTTCTTACACATATATATTCAGTTCTTACACATATATTCAGTTCGTACACTTATATATTCAGTTCTTACACATATATATTCCATTCTTTCACATATATATTCCGTTCTTACACATATATATTCCGTTCTTACACATATATATTCCGCTCTTACACATATATATTCCGTTCTTACACATATATTCCGTTCTTACGCATATATATTCCGTTCTTTCGCATATATATTCAGTTTTACGCATATATATTCAGTTCGTACGCATATATATTCCGTTCTTACACATATATATTCCGTTCTTACACATATATATTCAGTTCTTACACATATATATTCCGTTCATACACATATATTCCGTTCTTACGCATATATATTCAGTTCTTATGCATATCTATTCTGTTCTTACACATATATATTAAGTTCTTACACATATATATTCCGTTCTTAAACATATATATTCCGCTCTTACGCATATATATTCAGTTGTAACACATATATATTCAGTCCTTACACATATATATTCAGTTGTTACACATATATATTCCGTTCTTACACATATATATTCCGTTTTTACACATTCATATTCTGTTCTTACGCATATATATTCTTACACATATATTCCGTTCTTACACATATATATTCCGTTCTTACACATATATATTCCGTTCTAACGCATATATATTCCGTTCTTACCCATATATATTCCGTTCTTACATGTATATATTCCGTTCTTACACATATATATTCCGTTCTTACACATATATATTCCGTTCTTACACATATATATTCAGTTCTTACGCATATATATTCCGTTCTTACGCATATATTTTCAGTTTTACGCATATATATTCAGTTGTTACGCATATATATTCAGTTCTTACACATATATATTCAGTTCTTACACATATATATTCAGTTCTTACTCATATATATTCAGTTTTTACACACATATATTCAGTTCTTGCACATATATATTCAGTTCTTACGCATATATATTCCATTCTTACACATATATATTCCGTTCTTACGCATATATATTCTTACACATATATTCCGTTCTTACGCATATATATTCCGTTCTTTCGCATATATATTCAGTTTTACGCATATATATTCAGTTCTTACGCATATATATTCAGTTTTTACACATATATATTCAGTTCTTACACATATATATTCAGTTCTTACGCATATATATTCCGTTCTTACACATATATATTCCGTTCTTACGCATATATATATCTTACACATATATTCCGTTCTTACACATATATTTTCAGTTCTTACACATATATATTCCGTTCTTACACATATATATTCCGTTCTTACGCATATATATCCAGTTCTTACGCATATATATTCCGTTCTTACGCATATATATTCAGTTCTTACACATATATATTCAGTTTTTACACATATATATTCACTTCTTACACATATATATTGCGTTCTTTCACATATATATTCCGTTCTTACACATATATATTCCGTTCTTACACTTATATATTCCGTTCTGACACATATATATTCCGTTCTTACACATATATATTCCGTTCTTACGCATATATATTCCGTTCTTACGCATATATATTCAGTTCTTAAACATATTTATTCAGTTCTTACACATATATATTCAGTTTTTACACATATATATTCCGTTCTTACACATATATATTCCGTTCTTACACGTTCATATTCCGTTCTTACGCATATATATTCGTTCTTACGCATATATGTTCAGTTCTTACGCATATATATTCAGTTTTTACGCATATATATTCCGTTCTTACACATATATATTCCGTTCTCACACATATATATTCCGTTCTGACGCATATATATTCCGTTCTTACACATATATATTCCGTTCGTACACGTATATATTCCGTTCTTACGTGTATATATTCCGTTCTTAGACATATATATTCCGTTCTTACACATATATATTCCGTTCTTACACATATATATTCAGTTCTTACGCATATATATTCAGTTCTTACGCATATATATTCAGTTCTTACGCATATAAAATCCGTTCTTACACATATATATTCTGTTTTTACACATATATATTCCGTTCTTACACGTATTTATTCCGTTCTTACACGTATATATTCCGTTCTTACACATATATATTCCGTTCTTACACATATATTCCGTTCTTACGCATATATATTCCGTTCTTTCGCATATATATTCAGTTTTACGCATATATATTCAGTTCTTACGCATATATATTCAGTTTTTACACATATATATTCAGTTCTTACACATATATATTCAGTTCTTACGCATATATATTCCGTTCTTACACATATACATTCCGTTCTTACGCATATATATTCTTACACATATATTCCGTTCTTACACATATATTTTCAGTTCTTACACATATATATTCCGTTCTTACACATATATTCCGTTCTTACGCATATATATTCCGTTCTTACGCATATATATTCAGTTCTTACACATATATATTCAGTTTTTACACATATATATTCACTTCTTACACATATATATTCCGTTCTTTCACATATATATTCAGTTCTTACACATATATATTCCGTTCTTACACATATATATTCCGTTCTTACACGTTCAATTTCCGTTCTTACGCATATATATTCGTTCTTACGCATATATGTTCAGTTCTTACGCATATATATTCAGTTTTTACGCATATATATTCCGTTCTTACACATATATATTCCGTTCTTACGCATATATATTCTTACACATATATTCCGTTCTTACACATATATATTCCGTTCTTACACATATATATTCCGTTCTGACGCATATATATTCCGTTCTTACACATATATATTCCGTTCGTACACGTATATATTCCGTTCTTACACGTATATATTCCGTTCTTAGACATATATATTCCGTTCTTACACATATATATTCCGTTCTTACGCATATATATTCAGTTCTTACGCATATATATTCAGTTCTTACGCATATATATTCAGTTCTTACGCATATATATTCCGTTCTTACACATATATATTCTGTTTTTTACATATATTATATATTCCGTTCTTACACGTATTTATTCCGTTCTTTACACCATATATATTCCGTTCTTACACATATATATTCCGTTCTTACACATATATTCCGTTCTTACGCATATATATTCAGTTTTTACACATATATATTCCGTTCTTACGCATATATATTCTTACACATATATTCCGTTGTTACACATATATTGTTCAGTTCTTACACATATATATTCCGTTCTTACACATATATTCCGTTCTTACGCATATATATTCCGTTCTTACGCATATATATTCAGTTCTCTACACATATATATTCAGTTTTTACACATATATATTCACTTCTTACACATATATATTCCGTTCGGTTATTCACATTAATATTCCGTTCTTACACATATATATTCCGTTCTTACACATATATATTCCGCTCTTACACATATATATTCCGTTCTTACACATATATTCCGTTCTTACGCATATATATTCCGTTCTTTCGCATATATATTCAGTTTTACGCATATATATTCAGTTCGTACGCCATATATATTCCGTTCTTACACATTATATATTCAGTTCTTACACTATATTCAGTTCGTACACTTATATATTCAGTTCTTTACACATATATATTCCATTCTTTCACATATATATTCCGTTCTTACACATATATATTCCGTTCTTACACATATATATTCCGCTCTTACACATATATATTCCGTTCTTACACATATATTCCGTTCTTACGCATATATATTCGTTCTTTCGCATATATATTCAGTTTTACGCATATATATTCATTTCGTACGCATATATATTCCGTTCTTACACATATATATTCCGTTCTTACACATATATATTCAGTTCTTACACATATATATTCCGTTCTTACACATATATTCCGTTCTTACGGATATATATTAAGTTCTTATGCATATCTATTCTGTTCTTACACATATATATTAAGTTCTTACACATATATATTCCGTTCTTAAACATATATATTCCGCTCTTACGCATATATATTCAGTTGTAACACATAATATATTCAGTCCTTACACATATATATTCAGTTGTTACACATATATATTCCGTTCTTACACATATATATTCCGTTTTTACACATTCATATTCTGTTCTTACGCATATATATTCTTACACATATATTCCGTTCTTACACATATATATTCCGTTCTTACACATATATATTCCGTTCTAACGCATATATATTCCGTTCTTACACATATATATTCCGTTCTTACACGTATATATTCCGTTCTTACACTTATATATTCCGTTCTTACACATATATATCTCCGTTCTTACACATATATATTCCGTTCTTACGCATATATATTCCGTTCTTACGCATATATTTTCAGTTTTACGCATATATATTCAGTTGTTACGCATATGTATTCAGTTCTTACACATATATATTCAGTTCTTACACATATATATTCAGTTCTTACGCATATATATTCAGTTTTTACACACATATATTCAGTTTCTTGCACATATATATTCAGTTCTTACGCATATATTCCATTCTTACACATATATATTCCGTTCTTACGCATATATATTCTTACACATATATTCCGTTCTTACGCATATATATTCCGTTCTTTCGCATATATATTCAGTTTTACGCATATATATTCAGTTCTTACGCATATATATTCAGTTTTTACACATATATATTCAGTTCTTACACATATATATTCAGTTCTTACGCATATATATTCCGTTCTTACACATATATATTCCGTTCTTACGCATATATATTCTTACACATATATTCCGTTCTTACACATATATTTTCAGTTCTTACACATATATATTCCGTTCTTACACATATATATTCCGTTCTTACGCATATATATCCAGTTTCTTACGCATATATATTCCGTTCTTACGCATATATATTCAGTTCTTACACATATATACTCAGTTTTTACACATATATATTCACTTCTTACACATATATATTGCGTTCTTTCACATATATATTCCGTTCTTACACATATATATTCCGTTCTACACTTATATATTCCGTTCTGACACATATATATTCCGTTCTTACACATATATATTCCGTTCTTACGCATATATATTCAGTTCTTACGCATATATTCAGCTCTTACACATATATATTCAGTTTTACGCATATATATTCAGTTCTTACGCACTATATATTCAGTTCTAACGCATATATATTCAATTCTTACGCATATATATTCAGTTCTTACGCATATATATTCAGTTCTTACACATATATTATCAGTTCTAACGCATATATATTCAGTTCTTACGCATATACATTCAGTTATTCGCAAATATATTCCGTTCTTACGCATATATTTTCAGTTTACGCATATATATTCAGTTGTTACGCATATATATTCAGTTCTTACACATATATATTCAGTTCTTCACATATATTCCGTTCTTACGCATATATATTCCGTTCTTACGCATATATATTCCGTTCTTACACATATATATTCAGTTTTTACACATATATATTCACTTCTTACACATATATATTCCGTTCTTGCACATATATATTCAGTTCCTTACACATATATATTCAGTTCTTTACACATATATATTCCGTTCTTACACGTTCATATTCCGTTCTTACGCATATATATTCGTTCTTACGCATATATGTTCAGTTCTTACGCATATATATTCAGTTTTTACGCATATATATGTCCGTTCTTTACACATATATATTCCGTTCTTACGCATATATATTCTTACACATATATTCCTTTCTTACACATATATATTCCGTTCGTACACGTATATATTCCGTTCTTACACGTATATATTCCGTTCTTAGATATATATAATTCCGTTCTTACACATATATATTCCGTTTCTTACGCATATATATTCTTACACATATATTCAGTTTTTACACATATATATTCAGTTCTTACACATATATATTCAGTTCTTACGCATATATATTCCGTTCTTACACATATATATTCCGTTCTTACGCATATATATTCTTACACATATATTCCGTTCTTACACATATATTTTCAGTTCTTACACATATATATTCCGTTCTTACACATATATTCCGTTCTTACGCATATATATTCCGTTCTTACGCATATATATTCAGTTCTTACACATATATATTCAGTTTTTACACATATATATTCACTTCTTACACATATATATTCCGTTCTTTCACATATATATTCCGTTCTTACACATATATATTCCGTTCTTACACATATATATTCCGCTCTTACACATATATTTTCCGTTCTTACACATATATTCCGTTCTTACGCATATATATTCCGTTCTTTCGCATATATATTCAGTTTTACGCATATATATTCAGTTCGTACGCATATATATTCCGTTCTTACACATTATATATTCAGTCTTACACATATATTCAGTTCGTACACTTACATATTCAGTTCTTACACATATATATTCCGTTTTTACACATATATATTCCGTTCTTACACATATATATTCTGTTCTTACACATATAAATTCCGTTCTTACATTTATATATTCCGTTCTTTACACATATATATTCAGTTCTTACACATATATATTCCGTTCTTACACGTATATTCCGTTCTTACGCATATATATTCCGTTTTTTTCGCATATATATTAAGTTTTACGCATATATATTCAGTTCTTACGCATATCTATTCTGTTCTTACACATATATATTAAGTCTTACACATATATATTCCGTTCTTAAACATATATATTCCGCTCTTACGCATATATATTCAGTTGTTACACATATATATTCAGTCCTTACACATATATATTCAGTTGTTACACATATATATACGGTTCTTACACATATATATTCCGTTTTTACACATTCATATTCTGTTCTTACGCATATATATTCTTACACATATATTCCGTTCTTACACATATATATTCCGTTCTTACACATATATATTCCGTTCTAACGCATATATATTCCGTTCTTACACATATATATTCCGTTCTTACACGTATATATTCGTTCTTACACTTATATATTCCGTTCTTACACATATATATTCCGTTCTTACACATATATATTCCGTTCTTACACATATATATTCAGTTCTTACGCATATTTATTCCGTTCTTACGCATATATTTTCATTTTACGCATATATATTCAGTTGTTAGGCATATACATTCAGTTCTTACACTTATATATTCAGTTTCTTATCACATATATATTCAGTTCTTACGCATATATATTCAGTTTTTACACATATATATTCAGTTCTTCCACATATATATTCAGTTCTTACGCATATATATTCCGTTCTTACACATATATATTCCGTTCTTAATCATATATATTCTTACACATATATTCCGTTCTTACGCAATTATATATTCCGTTCTTTCGCAATATATATTCAGTTTTACGCATATATATTCAGTTCTTACGCATATATATTCAGTTTTTACACATATATATTCAGTTCTTACACAATATATATTCAGTTCTTACGCATATATATCCGTTCTTACACATATATATTCCGTTCTTACGCATATATATTCTTACACATATTTCCGTTCTTACACATACATTTTCAGTTCTTACACATACATATTCCGTTCTTACACATATATATTCCGTTCTTAAGCATATATATCCAGTTCTTACGCATATATATTCCGTTCTTACGCATATATTTCAGTCTCTTACACATATATATTCAGTTTTTACACATACTATATTCACTTCTTACACATATATATTGCGTTCTTTCACATATTTATTCCGTTCTACACATATATTATTCGGTTCTTACACTTATTATATTCCGTTCTTACACATATATATTCCGTTCTTACACATATATATTCCGTTCTTACGCATATATATTCAGTTCTTACGCATATATTTCAGCTGTTACACATATATATTCAGTTTTAACGCATATATATTCAGTTCTTACGCATATATATTCAGTTCTTACGCATATATATTCAATTCTTACGCATATATATTCAGTTCTTACGCATATATATTCAGTTCTTACACATATATATTCAGTTCTTACGCATAAATATTCAGTTCTTACGCATATATATTCAGTTCTTTCGCAATATATTCTGTTCTTACGCATATATTTTCAGTTTTACGCATATATATTCAGTTGTTAGCGCATATATATTCAGTTCTTACACATATATATTCAGTTCTTACACATTTATATTCAGTTCTTACGCATATATATTCAGTTCTTTCGCATATATATTCAGTTCTTACGCATATAAGCTCAGTGCTTACGCATATATATTCAGTTCTTATCCCATTATATATTCCGTTCTTACACATATACTATTACGTTCTTACGCATATATATTCTTACACATATATTCCGTTCTTTCACATATATATTTCAGTTCGTACACATATATATTCAGTTCTTACACATATATATTTTAGTTTCTTACACATATATATTCCGTTTTTTACCACATATATATTCCGTTCGTTACACATATATATTCTGTTCTTACTTACATATATATTCCGTTCTTACACTAATATATTCCGTTCTTACACATATATATTCAGTTCTTACACATATATATTCCGTTCTTACACATATATTCCGTTTTACGCATATATATTCCGTTTTTTCTCATATATATTAAGTTTTACGCATATATATTCAGTTCTTACGCATATATATTCTGTTCTTACAACATATATATTCAGTTCTTACACATATATATTCCGTTCTTAAACATATATATTCCGTTCTTACGCATATATATTCAGTTGTTAGATATATATATTCAGTTCTTACACATATATAAATTCAGTTGTTACACATATATATTCCGTTCTTACACATATATATTCCGTTCTAACACGTTCATATTTCGTTCTTACGCATATATATTCCGTTCTTACGCATATATGTTCAGTTCTTACGCATATATATTCAGTTCTTACGCATATATATTCCGTTCTTACACATAAATAGTTCCGTTCTTACGCATATATATTCTTACACATATATTCCGTTCTTACACATATATATTCCGTTCTTACACATATATGTTCCGTTCTAACGCATATATATTCCGTTCCTACACATATATATTCCGTTCTTACACGTATATATTCCGTTATCAGACGTATATATTCCGTTCTTACACATATATATTCCGTTCTTACACATATATATTCCGTTCTTACACATATATATTCAGTTCTTACGCATATATATTCCGTGCTTACGCATATATTTTCTGTTTTACGCATATATATTCAGTTTTTACGCATATATATTCAGTTCTTTCACATATATATTCAGTTCTTACACATATATATTCAGTACTTACACATTTATATTCAGTTCTTACGCATATATATTCAGTTCTTTCGCATATATATTCAGTTCTTACGCATATATGCTCAGTGCTTACGCATATATATTCAGTTCTTACGCATATATATTCCGTTCTTACACATATATATTACGTTCTTACGCATATATATTCTTACACATATATTCCGTTCTTACACATATATATTCCGTTCTTACACATATATGTTCCGTTCTAAACGCATATATATTCCGTTCTTACACATATATATTCCGTTCTTACACGTATATATTCGTTATCACACGTATATATTCCGTTCTTACACATATATATTCCGTTCTTACACAAATATATTCCGTTCTTACACATATATATTCAGTTCTTACGCATATATATTCCGTGCTTACGCATATATTTTCTGTTTTACGCATATATATTCAGTTTTTACGCATATATATTCAGTTCTTTTACATATATATTCAGTTCTTACACATATATATTCAGTACTTACACATTTATATTCAGTTTCTTACGCATATATATTCAGTTCTTTCGCATATATATTTAGTTTCTTACGCATATATGCTAAGTTCTTACGCATATATATTCAGTTATTACGCATATATTATTCAGTTCTTGCGCATCTATATTCCGTTCTTACACATACATTTCCGTTCTTCCGCATATATATTCTTACACATATATTCCGTTCTTACGCATATATATTCAGTTCTTAAACATATATATTCAGTTCTTATACATATATATTCCGTTCTTACACATATATATTCCGTTCTTTCGCATATATATTCTTACACATATATTCCGTTCTTACACATATATTTTCAGTTCTTACACATATATATTCCGTTCTTACACGTATATATTCCGTTATCACACGTATATATTACGTTCTTACACATATATATTCCGTACTTACACATATATATTCAGTTTACACATATATATTCAGTCTTACGCATATATATTCCGTTCTTACGCATATATTTTCTGTTTTACGCATATATATTCAGTTTTTACGAATATATATTCAGTTCTTACACATATATATTCAGTTCTTACACATATATATTCAGTACAAACACATTTATATTCAGTTCTTACGCATATATATTCAGTTCTTTCGCATATATATTCAGTTCTTACGCATATATTCTCAGTTGTTACGCATATATATTCAGTTCTTACGCATATATATTCAGTTCTTACGCATCTATATTCCGTTCTTACACATACATTTCCGTTCTTCCGCATATATATTCTTACACATAAATTCCGTTCTTACGCATATATATTCCGTTCTTTCGCATATATATTCAGTTTTACGCATATATATCAGTTCTTACGCATATATATTCAGTTCTTACACATATATATTCAGTACTTACACATATATATTCCGTTCTTAAACATATATATTCCGTTCTTACGCAATATATTCAGTTGTTACACATATATATTCAGTCCTTACACATATATTCAGTTGTTACACATATATAGATCCGTTCTTACACATATATATTCCGTTCTTACACGTTCATATTCCGTTCTTACGCATATATATTCTTACACATAAATTCCGTTCTAACACATATATATTCCGTTCTTACACATATATATTCCGTTCTAACGCATATATATTCCGTTCTTACACATATATATTCTGTTCTTACACGTATATATTCCGTTCTTACACATATATATTCCGCTCTTACACATAAATATTCCGTTCTTACACATATATATTCATTTCTTACGCATATATATTCAGTTCTTACGCATATATTTTCAGTTTAAGCATATATATTCAGTTCTTACGCATATATATTCAGTTCTTACACATATATATTCAGTTCTTACACATTTATATTCAGTTCTTACGCATATATATTCAGTTCTTTCGCATATATATTCAGTTCTTACGCATATATGCTCAGTTCTTACGCATATATATTCAGTTCTTACGCATATATATTCAGTTCTTACGCATCTATATTCCGTTCTTACACATACATATTCCGTTCTTACGCATATATATTCTTACACATATATTCCGTTCTTACACATATATATTTCCGTTCTTACGCATATATATTCCGTTCTTACGCATATATAATCAGTTCTTACGCATATATTCTCAGTTCTTACGCATATATATTCAGTTCTTACGCATATATATTCAGTTCTTACGCATCTATATTCCGTTCTTACACATACATTTCCGTTCTTCCACATATATATTCTTACACATATATTCCGTTCTTACGCATATATATTCAGTTCTTAAACATATATATTCAGTTCTTACACATATATATTCCGTTCTTACACATGTATATTCCGTTCTTTCGCATATATATTCAGTTTTACGCATATATATCAGTTCTTACGCATATATATTCAGTTCTTACACATATATATTCAGTACTTACACATATATATTCAGTTCGTACACTTATGTATTCAGTTCTTATATATATATATTCCGTTTTTACACATATATATTCCGTTCTGACGCATATATATTCCGTTCTGACGCATATATATTCCGTTTTTACACGTATATATTTCGTTCTTACACGTATATATTCCGTTCTTAGACATATATATTCCTTTCTTACACATATATATTCCATTCTTACGCATATATATTCAGTTCTTACGCATATATATTCAGTTCATACGCATATATATTCAGTTTTACGCATATATATTCAGTTCTTACTCATATATATTCAGTTCTTACGCATATATATTCAGTTCTTACGCATATATATTCAGTTCTTACACATATATATTCAGTTTATACGCATATATATTCAGTTCTTACGCATATATATTCAGTTCTTACGCATATATATTCCGTTCTTACACATATATATTCTGTTCTAACACATATATATTCCGTTCTTACACGTATTTATTCCGTTCTTACACATATATATTCCGTTCTTACACATATATATTCCGTTCTTACACATATATTCCGTTCTTACGCATATATATTCCGCTCTTTCGCATAAAAATTCAGTTTTACGCATATATATTCAGTTCTTACGCATATATATTCAGTTTTTACACATATATATTCAGTTCTTACACATATATATTCAGTTCTTAAGCATATATATTCCGTTCTTACACATATATATTCCGTTTTTACGCAGATATATTCGTACACATATATTCCGTTCTTACACATATATTTTCAGTTCTTACAAATCCATATTCCGTTCTTACACATATATATTCCGTTCTTACTCATATATATTCAGTTCTTACGCATATATATTCCGTTCTTACGCATATATATTCAGTTCTTACACATATATATTTAGTTTTTACACATATATATTCACTTCTTACACATATATATTCCGTTCTTACACATATATATTCCGTTCTTACACATATATATTCCGTTCTTACATTTATATATTCCGTTCTTACACATATATATTCCGTTCTTACACATTATATATTCCGTTCTTACGCATATATATTCAGTTCTTACGCATATATATTCAGCTCTTACACATATATATTCAGTTTTACGCATATATATTCAGTTCTTACGCATATATATTCAGTTCTAACGCATATATATTCAATTCTTACGCATATATATATTCAGTTCTTACGCATATATATTCAGTTCTTACACCTATATATTCAGTTCTTACGCATATATATTCAGTTCTTACGCATATATATTCAGTTCTTTCGCATATATATTCAGTTCTTTCGCATATATATTCAGTTCTTACACATATATATTCAGTTCTTACACATATATATTCCGTTCTTACACATATATATTCTGTTCTTACACATATATATTCCGTTCTTACACGTATATATTCCGTTCTTACACATATATATTCCGCTCTTACACATATATATTCCGTTCTTACACATATATTCCGTTCTTACGCATATATATTCCGTTCTTTCGCATACATATTCAGTTTAACGCATATATCATTCAGTTCTTACGCATATATATTCAGTTCTTACACATATATATTCAGTACTTACACATATATATTCAGTTCGTAAACTTATATATTCAGTTCTTACACATATATATTCCGTTTTTACACATATATATTCCGTTCTTACAAATATATATTCTTATTGTTCTTACACATATATATTCCGTTCTGACGCATATATATTCTGTTCTTACACATATATATTCAGTTCTTACACATATATATTCCGTTCTTAAACATATATATTCCGTTCTTACGCATATATATTCAGTTGTTACACATATATATTCAGTCCTTACACATATATTCAGTTGTTACACATATAAATTCCGTTCTTACACATATATATTGCGTTCTTACACGTTCATATTCCGTTCTTACGCATATATATTCTTACACATATATTCCGTACTAACACATATATATTTCGTTCTTACACATATATATTCCGTTCTAACTCATATATATTCCGTTCTTACACATATATATTCCGTTCTTACACGTATATATTCCGTTCTTACACATATATATTCCGCTCTAACACATATATATTCCGTTCTTACACATATATATTCATTTCTTACGCATATATATTCAGTTCTTACGCATATATTTTCAGTTTTACGCATATATATTCAGTTCTTACGCATATATATTCAGTTCTTACACATATATATTCAGTTCTTACACATTTATATTCAGTTCTTACGCATATATATTCAGTTCTTTCGCATATATATTCAGTTCTTACGCATATATGCTCAGTTCTTACGCATATATATTCAGTTCTTACGCATATATATTCAGTTCTTACGCATCTATATTCCGTTCTTACACATACATATTCCGTTCTTACGCATATATATTCTTACACATATATTCCGTTCTTACACATATATATTCCGTTCTTACGCATATATATTCAGTTTTTACACATATATATTCAGTTCTTACACATATATATTCAGTTCTTACGCATATATATTCCATTCTTACACATATATATTCCGTTTTTACGCAGATATATTCTTACACATATATTCCGTTCTTACACATATATTTTCAGTTCTTACAAATATATATTCCGTTCTTACACATATATATTCCGTTCTTACTCATATATATTCAGTTCTTAGGCATATATATTCCGTTCTTACGCATATATATTCAGTTCTTACACATATATATTTAGTTTTTATACATATATATTCACTTCTTACACATATATATTCCGTTCTTACACATATATATTCCGTTCTTACGCATATATATTCAGTTCTTACGCATATATATTCAGCTCTTACACATATATATTCAGTTTTACGCATATATATTCAGTTCTTACGCATATATATTCAGTTCTAACGCATATATATTCAATTCTTACGCATATATATATTCAGTTCTTACGCATATATATTCAGTTCTTACACCTATATATTCAGTTCTTACGCATATATATTCAGTTCTTACGCATATATATTCAGTTCTTTCGCATATATATTCAGTTCTTTCGCATATATATTCAGTTCTTTCGCATATATATTCAGTTCTTACACATATATATTCAGTTCTTACACATATATATTCCGTTCTTACACATATATATTCTGTTCTTACACATATATATTCCGCTCTTACACATATATATTCCGTTCTTACACATATATTCCGTTCTTACGCATATATATTCCGTTCTTTCGCATACATATTCAGTTTTACGCATATATATTCAGTTCTTACGCATATATATTCCGTTCTAACTCATATTTATTCCGTTCTTACACATATATATCGTTCTTACACGTATATATTCCGTTCTTACACATATATATTCCGCTCTTACACATATATATTCCGTTCTTACACATATATATTCATTTCTTACGCATATATATTCAGTTCTTACGCATATATTTTCAGTTTTACGCATATATATTCAGTTCTTACGCATATATATTCAGTTCTTACACATATATATTCAGTTCTTACAAATTTATATTCAGTTCTTACGCATATATATTCAGTTCTTTCGCATATATATTCAGTTCTTACGCATATATGCTCAGTTCTTACGCATATATATTCAGTTCTTACGCATATATATTCAGTTCTTACGCATCTATATTCCGTTCTTACACATACATATTCCGTTCTTACGCATATATATTCTTACACATATATTCCGTTCTTACACATATATATTCCGTTCTTACGCATATATATTCAGTTTTTACACATATATATTCAGTTCTTACACATATATATTCAGTTCTTACGCATATATATTCCATTCTTACACATATATATTCCGTTTTTACGCAGATATATTCTTACACATATATTCCGTTCTTACACATATATTTTCAGTTCTTACAAATATATATTCCGTTCTTACACATATATATTCCGTTCTTACTCATATATATTCAGTTCTTAGGCATATATATTCCGTTCTTACGCATATATATTCAGTTCTTACACATATATATTTAGTTTTTATACATATATATTCACTTCTTACACATATATATTCCGTTCTTACACATATATATTCCGTTCTTACGCATATATATTCAGTTCTTACGCATATATATTCAGCTCTTACACATATATATTCAGTTTTACGCATATATATTCAGTTCTTACGCATATATATTCAGTTCTAACGCATATATATTCAATTCTTACGCATATATATATTCAGTTCTTACGCATATATATTCAGTTCTTACACCTATATATTCAGTTCTTACGCATATATATTCAGTTCTTACGCATATATATTCAGTTCTTTCGCATATATATTCAGTTCTTTCGCATATATATTCAGTTCTTTCGCATATATATTCAGTTCTTACACATATATATTCAGTTCTTACACATATATATTCCGTTCTTACACATATATATTCTGTTCTTACACATATATATTCCGCTCTTACACATATATATTCCGTTCTTACACATATATTCCGTTCTTACGCATATATATTCCGTTCTTTCGCATACATATTCAGTTTAACGCATATATATTCAGTTCTTACGCATATATATTCAGTTCTTACACATATATATTCAATTCTTACACCTATATATTCAGTTCTTGCGCATATATATTCAGTTCTTACGCATATATATTCAGTTCTTTCGCATATATATTCAGTTCTTTCGCATATATATTCAGTTCTTTCGCATATATATTCAGTTCTTACACATATATATTCAGTTCTTACACATATATATTCCGTTCTTACACATATATATTCTGTTCTTACACATATATATTCCGTTCTTACACGTATATATTCCGTTCTTACACATATATATTCCGCTTTTACACATATATATTCCGTTCTTACACATATATTCCGTTCTTACGCATATATATTCCGTTCTTTCGCATACATATTCAGTTTTACGCATATATATTCAGTTCTTACGCATATATATTCAGTTCTTACACATATATATTCAGTACTTACACATATATATTCAGTTCGTACACTTATATATTCAGTTCTTACACATATATATTCCGTTTTTACACATATATATTCCGTTCTTACAAATATATATTCTGTTCTTACACATATATATTCCGTTCTTACACTTATATATTCCGTTCTTACACATATATATTCAGTTCTTACACATATATATTCCGTTCTTAAACATATATTCAGTTCTTACGCATATATATTCCGTTTTTTCGCATATATATTAAGTTTAACGCATATATATTCAGTTCTTACGCATATATATTCTGTTCTTACACATATATATTCAGTTCTTACACATATATATTCCGTTCTTAAACATATATATTCCGTTCTTACGCATATATATTCAGTTGTTACACATATATATTCAGTCCTTACACATATATTCAGTTGTTACACATATATATTCCGTTCTTACACATATATATTCCGTTCTTACACGTTCATATTCCGTTCTTACTCATATATATTCTTACACATATATTCCGTACTAACACATATATATTCCGTTCTTACACATATATATTCCGTTCTAACGCATATATATTCCGTTCTTACACATATATATTCCGTTCTTACACGTATATATTCCGTTCTTACACATATATATTCCGCTCTTACACATATATATTCCGTTCTTACACATATATATTCATTTCTTACGCATATATATTCAGTTCTTACGCATATATTTCAGATTTACGCATATATATTCAGTTCTTACGCATATATATTCAGTTCTTACACATATATATTCAGTTCTTACACATTTATATTCAGTTCTTACGCATATATATTCAGTTCTTTCGCATATATATTCAGTTCTTACGCATATATGCTCAGTTCTTACGCATATATATTCAGTTCTTACGCATATATATTCAGTTCTTACGCATCTATATTCCGTTCTTACACATACATATTCCGTTCTTACGCATATATATTCTTACACATATATTCCGTTCTTACACATATATATTCCGTTCTTACGCATATATATTCCGTTCTTACGCATATATATTCAGTTCTTACGCATATATATTCTTACACATATAATCCGTTCTAACACATATATTTTAAGTTCTTACACGTATATATTCCGTTCTTACACATATATATTCCGTTCTTACGCATATATATTCAGTTCTTACGCATATATATTCCGTTCTTACGCATATATGTTCAATTCTTACACATATATATTCAGTTTTTACACATATAAATTCACTTCTTACACATATATATTCCGTTCTTACACATATATATTCCGTTCTTACACATATATATTCCGTTCTTACACTTATATATTCCGTTCTTACACATATATATTCCATTCTTACACATATATATTCCGTTCTTACGCATATATATTCAGTTCTTACTCATATATATTCAGCTCTTACACATATATATTCAGTTTTACGCAAATATATTCAGTTCTTAAGCATATATATTCAGTTCTAACGCATATATATTCAATTCTTACGCATATATATTCAGTTCTTACGCATATATATTCAGTTCTTACACATATATTCAGTTCTTACGCATATATATTCAGTTCTTACGCATATCTATTCAGTTCTTTTGCATATACATTCAGTTTTTACACATATATATTCAGTTCTTACACATATATATTCCGTTCTTACACATATATATTCTGTTCTTACACATATATATTCCGTTCTTAAACGTATATATTCCGTTCTTACACATATATATTCCGTTCTTACACATATATATTCCGTTCTTACACATATATTCCGTTCTTAAGCCTATATATTCAGTTCTTTCGCATATATATATTCAGTTTTACGCATATATATTCAGTTCTTACGCATATATATTCAGTTCTTACACATATATATTCAGTTCTTACATATATATATTCAGTTCTAACGCATATATATTCAATTCTTACGCATATATATATTCAGTTCTTACGCATATATATTCAGTTCTTACACCTATATATTCAGTTATTACGCATATATATTCAGTTCTTACGCATATATATTCAGTTCTTTCGCATATATATTCAGTTCTTTCGCATATATATTCAGTTCTTACACATATATATTCAGTTCTTACACATATATATTCCGTTCTTACACATATATATTATGTTCTTACACATATATATTCCGTTCTTACACGTATATATTCCGTTCTTACACATATATATTCCGCTCTTACACATATATATTCCGTTCTTACACATATATTCCGTTCTTACGCATATATATTCCGTTCTTTCGCATATATGTTCAGTTTTACGCATATATATTCAGTTCATACGCATATATATTCAATTCTTACACATATATATTCAGTACTTACACATATATATTCAGTTCGTAAACTTATATATTCAGTTCTTACACATATATATTCCGTTTTTACACATATATATTCCGTTCTTACAAATATATATTCTGTTCTTACACATATATATTCCGTTCTTACACTTATATATTCCGTTCTTACACATATATATTCAGTTCTTACACATATATATTCCGTTCTTACACATATATTCCGTTCTTACGCATATATATTCCGTTTTTTCGCATATATATTAAGTTTTACGCATATATATTCAGTTCTTACGCATATATATTCTGTTCTTACACATATATATTCAGTTCTTACACATATATATTCCGTTCTTAAACATATAAATTCCGTTCTTACGCATATATATTCAGTTGTTACACATATATATTCAGTCCTTACACATATATATTCAGTTGTTACACATATATATTCCGTTCTTACACATATATATTCCGTTCTTACACGTTCATATTCCGTTCTTACGCATATATATTCTTACACATATATTCCGTTCTAACACATATATATTCCGTTCTTACACATATATTTTCCGTTCTAACGCATATATATTCCGTTCGTACACATATATATTCCGTTCTTACACGTATATATTCCGTTCTTACACATATATATTCCGCTCTTACACATATATATTCCGTTCTTACACATATATTCAGTTCTTACGCATATATATTCAGTTCTTACGCATATATTTTCAGTTTTACGCATATATATTCAGTTCTTACGCATATATATTCAGTTCTTACACATATATATTCAGTTCTTACACATTTATATTCAGTTCTTACGCATATATATTCAGTTCTTTCGCATATATATTCAGTTCTTACGCATATATGCTCAGTTTTTACGCAAATATATTCAGTTCTTACGCATATATATTCAGTTCTTACGCATATATATTCCGTTCTTACACATACATATTCCGTTCTTACGCATATATATTCTTACACATATATTCCGTTCTTACACATATATATTCCGTTCTTACGCATATATATTCCGTTCTTACGCATATATATTCAGTTCTTACGCATATATATTCTTACACATATAGTCCGTTCTAACACATATATTTTCAGTTCTTACACGTATATATGCCGTTCTTACACATATATATTCCGTTCTTACGCATATATATTCAGTTCTTACGCATATATATTCCGTTCTTACGCATATATGTTCAATTCTTACACATATATATTCAGTTTTTACACATATATATTCACTTCTTACACATATATATTCCGTTCTTACACATATATATTCCGTTCTTACAGATATATATTCCGTTCTTACACTTATATATTCCGTTCTTACACATATATATTCCGTTCTTACACATATATATTCCGTTCTTACGCATATATATTCAGTTCTTACTCATATATATTCAGCTCTTACACATATATATTCAGTTTTACGCAAATATATTCAGTTCTTACGCATATATATTCAGTTCTAACGCATATATATTCAGTTCTTACGCATATATATTCAGTTCTTAAGCATGTATATTCAGTTCTTACGCATATATATTCAGTTCTTACGCATATATATTCAGTTCTTTCGCATATACATTCAGTTCTTACACATATATATTCAGTTCTTACACATATATATTCCGTTCTTACACATATATATTCTGTTCTTACACATATATATTCCGTTCTTAAACGTATATATTCCGTTCTTACACATATATATTCCGTTCTTACACATATATATTCCGTTCTTACACATATATTCCGTTCTTAAGCATATATATTCCGTTCTTTCGCATATATTTTCAGTTTTACGCATATATATTCAGTTCTTACGCATATATATTCAGTTCTTACACATATATATTCAGTTCTTACACATATATATTCAGTTCTTACGCATATATATTCCGTTCTTACACATATATATTCAGTTCTTACACATATATATTCAGTTCTTACGCATATATATTCCGTTCTTACACATATATATTCAGTTCTTACGCATATATATTCCGTTCTTACGCATATATATTCAGTTCTTACACATATATATTCAGTTCTTACACATATATACTCAGTTGTTACACATATATATTCCGTTCTTACACATATATATTCCGTTCTTACGCATATATATTCAGTTGTTACGCATATATATTCAGTTCTTACGCATATATTTTTAATTCTTACACATATATATTCAGTTGTACGCATATATATTCAGTTTTTACGCATATATATTCATTTCTTACACATATATATTCAGTTCTTACACATATATATTCAGTTCTTACGCATATATATTCCGTTCTTACACATATATTTTCCGTTCTTACGCATATATATTCCGTTCTTACGCATATATATTCAGTTCTTACACATATATATTCAGTTCTTACACATATATACTCAGTTGTTACACATATATATTCCGTTCTTACACATATATATTCCGTTCTTACGCATATATATTCAGTTGTTACGCATATATATTCCGTTCTTACGCATATATTTTCAATTCTTACACATATATATATTCAGTTGTACGCATATATATTCAGTTCTTACGCATATATATTCATTTATTACGCATATATATTCAGTTCTTACACATATATATTCCGTTCTTACACATATATATTCCGTTCTTACACGTACATATTCCGTTCTAACGCATATATATTCAGTTCTTACGCATATATGTTCAGTTCTTACGCATATATATTCAGTTCTTACGCATATATATTCAGTTCTTACACATATATATTCACTTCTTACGCATATATATTCAGTTCTTACGCATATATATTCAGTTCTTACGCATATATATTCAGTTCTTACGCATATATATTCCGTTCTTACACATATATATTCCGTTCTTACGCATATATATTCAGTTCTTACTCATATATATTCAGCTCTTACACATATATATTCAGTTTTAAGCAAATATATTCAGTTCTTACGCATATATATTCCGTTCTTACGCATATATATTCAGTTCTTACTCATATATATTCAGCTCTTACACATATATATTCAGTTTTACGCAAATATATTCAGTTCTTACGCATATATATTCAGTTCTAACGCATATATATTTAATTCTTACGCATATATATTCAGTTCTTACGCATATATATTCAGTTCTTACACATATATATTCAGTTCTTACGCATATATATTCAGTTCTTACGCATATATATTCAGTTCTTTCGCATATACATTCAGTTCTTACACATATATATTCAGTTCTTACACATATATATTCCGTTCTTACACATATATATTCTGTTCTTACACATATATATTCCGTTCTTAAACGTATATATTCCGTTCTTACACATATATATTCCGTTCTTACACATATATATTCCGTTCTTACACATATATTCCGTTCTCAAGCATATATATTCCGTTCTTTCGCATATATATTCAGTTTTACGCATATATATTCAGTTCTTACGCATATATATTCAGTTCTTACACATATATTTTCAGTTCTTACACATATATATTCAGTTCTTACGCATATATATTCCGTTCTTACACATATATATTCCGTTCTTACGCATATATATTCCGTTCTTACGCATATATATTCAGTTCTTACACATATATATTCAGTTCTTACACATATATACTCAGTTGTTACACATATATATTCCTTTCTTACACATATATATTCCGTTCTTACGCATATATATTCAGTTGTTACGCATATATATTCAGTTCTTACGCATATATTTTCAATTCTTACACATATATATTCAGTTGTACGCATATATATTCAGTTCTTAGGCATATATATTCATTTCTTACGCATATATATTCCGTTCTTACACATATATATTCTGTTCTTACACATATATATTCCGTTCTTAAACGTATATATTCCGTTCTTACACATATATATTCCGTTCTTACACATATATATTCCGTTCTTACACATATATTCCGTTCTTAAGCCTATATATTCCGTTCTTTCGCATATATATATTCAGTTTTACGCATATATTTTCAATTCTTACACATATATATTCCGTTCTTACAGATATATATTCCGTTCTTACACTTATATATTCCGTTCTTACACATATATATTCCGTTCTAACACATATATATTCCGTTCTTACGCATATATATTCAGTTATTACTCATATATATTCAGCTCTTACACATATATATTCAGTTTTACGCAAATATATTCAGTTCTTATGCATATATATTCAGTTCTAACGCATATATATTCAGTTCTTACGCATATATATTCAGTTCTTACGCATATATATTCAGTTCTTACGCATATATATTCAGTTCTTAGGCATATATATTCAGTTCTTTCGCATATACATTCAGTTCTTACACATATATATTCAGTTCTTACACATATATATTCCGTTCTTACACATATATATTCTGTTCTTACACATATATATTCCGTTCTTAAACGTATATATTCGGTTCTTACACATATAAATTCCGTTCTTACACATATATATTCCGTTCTTACACATATATTCCGTTCTTAAGCATATATTCCGTTCTTTCGCATATATATTCAGTTTTACGCATATATATTCAGTTCTTACGCATATATATTCAGTTCTTACACATATATATTCAGTTCTTACACATATATATTCAGTTATTACGCATATATATTCCGTTCTTACACATATATATTCCGTTCTTACGCATATATATTCCGTTCTTACGCATATATATTCAGTTCTTACACATATATATTCAGTTCTTACACATATATTTTCAGTTGTTACACATATATATTCCGTTCTTACACATATATATTCCGTTCTTACGCATATATATTCAGTTGTTACGCATATATATTCAGTTCTTACGCATATATTTTCAATTCTTACACATATATATTCAGTTGTACGCATATATATTCAGTTCTTACGCATATATATTCATTTCTTACACATATATATTCAGTTCTTACACATATATATTCAGTTCTTACGCATATATATTCCGTTCTTACACATATATATTCCGTTCTTACGCATATATATTCCGTTCTTACGCATATATATTCAGTTCTTACACATATATATTCAGTTCTTACACATATATACTCAGTTGTTACACATATATATTCCGTTCTTACACATATATATTCCATTCTTACGCATATATATTCAGTTGTTACGCATATATATTCAGTTCTTACGCATATATTTTCAATTCTTACACATATATATTCAGTTGTACGCATATATATTCAGTTCTTACGCATATATATTCATTTCTTACGCATATATATTCCGTTCTTACACATATATATTCCGTTCTTACACATATATAATCCGTTCTTACACGTACATATTCCGTTCTAACGCATATATATTCGTTCTTACGCATATATGTTCAGTTCTTACGCATATATATTCAGTTCTTACGCATATATATTCAGTTCTTACACATATATATTCACTTCTTACGCATATATATTCAGTTCTTACGCATATATATTCAATTCTTACGCATATATATTCAGTTCTTACGCATATATATTCCGTTCTTACACATATATATTCCGTTCTTACGCATATATATTCAGTTCTTACTCATATATATTCAGCTCTTACACATATATATTCAGTTTTACGCAAATATATTCAGTTCTTATGCATATATATTCAGTTCTAACGCATATATATTCATTTCTTACGCATACATATTCAGTTCTTACGCATATATATTCAGTTCTTACGCATATATATTCAGTTCTTACGCATATATATTCAGTTCTTTCGCATATACATTCAGTTCTTACACATATATATTCAGTTCTTACACATATATATTCCGTTCTTACACATATATATTCTGTTCTTACACATATATATTCCGTTCTTAAACGTATATATTCGGTTCTTACACATATAAATTCCGTTCTTACACATATATATTCCGTTCTTACACATATATTCCGTTCTTAAGCATATATATTCCGTTCTTTCGCATATATATTCAGTTTTACGCATATATATTCAGTTCTTACGCATATATATTCAGTTCTTACACATATATATTCAGTTCTTACACATATATATTCAGTTATTACGCATATATATTCCGTTCTTACACATATATATTCCGTTCTTACGCATATATATTCCGTTCTTACGCATATATATTCAGTTCTTACACATATATATTCAGTTCTTACACATATATTTTCAGTTGTTACACATATATATTCCGTTCTTACACATATATATTCCGTTCTTACGCATATATATTCAGTTGTTACGCATATATATTCAGTTCTTACGCATATATTTTCAATTCTTACACATATATATTCAGTTGTACGCATATATATTCAGTTCTTACGCATATATATTCATTTCTTACACATATATATTCAGTTCTTACACATATATATTCAGTTCTTACGCATATATATTCCGTTCTTACACATATATATTCCGTTCTTACGCATATATATTCCGTTCTTACGCATATATATTCAGTTCTTACACATATATATTCAGTTCTTACACATATATACTCAGTTGTTACACATATATATTCCGTTCTTACACATATATATTCCATTCTTACGCATATATATTCAGTTGTTACGCATATATATTCAGTTCTTACGCATATATTTTCAATTCTTACACATATATATTCAGTTGTACGCATATATATTCAGTTCTTACGCATATATATTCATTTCTTACGCATATATATTCAGTTCTTACACATATATATTCCGTTCTTACACATATATATTCCGTTCTTACACGTACATATTCCGTTCTAACGCATATATATTCGTTCTTACGCATATATGTTCAGTTCTTACGCATATATATTCAGTTCTTACGCATATATATTCAGTTCTTACACATATATATTCACTTCTTACGCATATATATTCAGTTCTTACGCATATATATTCAGTTCTTACGCATATATATTCAGTTCTTACGCATATATATTCCGTTCTTACACATATATATTCAGTTCTTACGCATATATATTCAGTTCTTACTCATATATATTCAGCTCTTACACATATATATTCAGTTTTACGCAAATATATTCAGTTCTTACGCATATATATTCAGTTCTAACGCATATATATTCAATTCTTACGCATATATATTCAGTTCTTTCGCATATATATTCAGTTCTTACACATATATATTCA